>MU271260.1:0-115112 GCA_021432655.1 Atractiella rhizophila
TGGCTTATGGATAGGGAGACAACCTACAACTTCGACGGCTACACCTCAAAGCCATTCGCCCTTGCCATAGGACTGGCACAAGGATCCCCCCTCTCTCCTATTCTCTACCTGTTTTACAATGCTGATCTGCTTGAAATACAGGCGCCGGAAGGGGAATCTCTCAAATGCGGGTTCGTAGACGACATCCACATGAATGCCCGTGCGACGAACCCTCCGACGGCCATTGGTAACCTCGAGGTGATGCTCGACAAAGCAATGGTCTGGGGTGAGAAACATGGTGCCATTTTCGAGGAAGCCAAGACGGACTTCGTCCTCTACGGGAAACTGAAGGGGATGAAGTCCCGATTTGGCACGCTCACAATTCGTGTAGGATCTACAACCATAAAGCAGTCGCTTGAGATGAAATACCTGGGAATGCTCCTCGATTCCAGGCTAACTTTCAATTCTCATTTAAAAGCGATCGAGAAGAAGGCGAAGTCCTCGCTCTCCCTTCTGGCGACACTCTCCAACACCACAAAAGGAATACCTCTATCACACTATCGGCGCCTCTTTGAGGCTGCAATCTGCGCAATGACGGACAACAACGCCATTATCTGGCACCACCTTGGAAAGAAAGCAGGAGGAGCGGCTCGCCTCGAAATCGTCCAACGGTATGCCCAACGCCTCATGCTAGGAGCCTTCCACACCACCCCAGCCCCTGCTCTCTCCTACGATTCAAACCTCCCTCCGGTCATAGCCAGACTGGACAAAGTAGTAACACGAGCCATGGTCAGGCTACTATCCCTTCCGAACACCAACCCAGCAGGAGTCATTGCACAACACCTCATCTCAACCGCCCCCCCGAGAAAACACTGCTCCCCTCTGAACCCTCTCGTCGGATCGAAACACTTCAACTTACCTCGAGACCTCGAAATCATCCCTTCCTTTTCCACTCACCCAGGACACATGCCTCCATTTGACTCCTTCATCGCTGATTCAAAGGAAGAAGCTCTCCAGAACTTTAAAGAACTTAAGGAAGACGAGGGGGAGATCTGGATCTTCATGGATGGCTCGAGGACAGAGGAAGGGGTAGCTTGCGGCCTGGCTATGACGAATCCAAAGACTGTTGGAGATAAGCGACAAACAGTGACAATTATGGTCACATGAATGCCCCGCAAAGAAGCGAAGTCAGAAATAGCTATGCGTGTCCAACCATCCTTGAAGAAGCTACCTACGACTATATCGAATAAACCTCCTTCAAGCCTCAGTTGCACATTCTGTGGATACAATAATCATACTGAGGCAGAGTGTCATTTCAGAAAGAAGGCCCAAGATACCTTCAAAAAGGAACGAAAGGATAAGAAAAGGATGGCAAAGGCAAAGGTTGCTAGTGGCTCAAAGGAGGAACCATCATCTGGTGACTCCGAGGAAGAAAATAAAGAAAAATTGAAGGTGGTGAAGGCTGGAAAGACTGCCAGAGTACGAGCATTGCTTGCGAATGGAGCGATGGAGAAGGCTGATGTAAGATGGACGGTAGACACTGGAGCCACAGCTCCTATGACGCCTCATCGCCATTGGATTCAGAATGATTACCAGAACCATCGCATTCCGATCGAACTTGCAGATGGAACCATCATCTACTCCGAAGGAAAAGGATCGATATATTTCCGTTCAAACAAACAACCTACAAAGCCAATAGTTATCAGAAATGTTCTCTACGTTCCGAAGTTGAAATCAAATCTCCTCTCAGTCTTCTCCCTAAAACAATACGTAATTGTTATCCGTGAGAACTTTATAAAGTTCTCGAAAAAGGGAAAGATTCGATTCACAGCAACAATAGAGGACAAGGTTGCCACTTTGGACGGAATAACAGAGGTTAACACTCAATTCCTCAGTCTTGCGCGTACAGAAGCTAAGGCTCAGTCATGTCATACTCATGACTTAGACTTATGGCATCGCCGTCTCTGTCACATAGGGAAAGATCGACTGGATCTGGTTATACAAAAGGATCTGGTTAAAGATATGCGCATGGATAGCAAAACAGGATTTCCTGAGATGTGTGAAAGTTGCATCAAAGGAAAACAACATCGCCATCCATTTCCCAAATTATCTACCAGCAGGAGCTCACAAGTTCTTGAGCTTGTGCATACCGATTTAAAGGGACCTATGCCGGTTAGGACCGCAAGGGGATTTCGATATTGAATGACCTTTGTAGATGACCATTCCCGATACCCATGGGTATACCTTCTCCGAAAGAAAAGCGAAGCATATCAAGCTTTTCGTGACTTCAAGACGATGGCAGAGAAGCAGACTGGACAGCAGCTTAAGAAAATCAGAGATGATGCAGGGGGAGAATACTCCTCCCTCGAATTTGACGCATTTCTCAAAGAATCCGGAATCATTCGTCAGCAGACTGCTACAGCATCTCCTCAACAGAATGGTGTTGCTGAACGCATCAATCGAACTCTTGAAGAACGAATCACTTCAATGCTCTCAGAGTCTAGTCTACCACCAAGCTTTTGGGGTGAAGCACTTGCTACTCTTGTTCATGTTATCCGAAGACTGCCAACACGGGCATTGATGGATACAACTACACCGTACGAAGTGCTCTTCAAGAGGAAACCTTCAGTATCACACCTCCGAGTTTTTGGATGCACTGCCTATGTTCTTATTCCCAAGAAGGATAGACGTCCGTTTGAGTCAAAGTGGTGGGTAGGTGCATACTGCTCGGAGCGTTCGAATAGTCACTTGGAAAATATGGGAAGGGAGGAGGCGCAGGATTTTGAAGAGGTACCTGAAGTCCGTGTTGCAAATGAGGCACAACAGATGTATTGTAGGCCGAAATTGGATTAGGTCCTGGGTTATTAATTGGACTGTTACAGACGTTTTCTGCGTGCCCGAAAGAAGGCACCGGTTGTGGGAGCGTTCGCCGCCGAGGATCTTCAAGTGCGACCAATGAGTGCTTGCCGGGTATGAAATCAGAAGGAACAAATGAAGGGGGTTCGTGGTGGTCGGATTGCGGAAAGTCCACAATCATGGCATCTGTCGCGAAAGGGACTGAAGTCGAAAGTTCGGATGCATTGGTGGGTGTTTGAATGCTGGTTGAATGCGAAATGCAGTTTTGCTGGCGATCTTCCATAAACAAGGCTGTGGCACTTGCGCCTGGCCCTTGATCTGCAAGTGGGATTGATGGTCGTTGCTCAATCGTTTCCAAACAACGTCCGGACGTTGGTAAATCAGCGGAGATGGAGTGATCGATGATCGGCGATAAAGTGGTCTCGTTGTGACGTCGCTTTTGGCTGCAAACGTTCTCAATACTAAAGCACACAACCATTTTGAGCAACGATTGGGAAACAGTTTGCACTCTCAAGCGCGCTCGCTCAATACTGTATTGCGCTTTGGTTTTGCGACATTTCAGTCCAAAACTTTTCAACAGCTTCTGGAGCAGTTTTAATGCCGACCGACTCCGACTCCTAAATAAATTGAATGGCCCCTAAAAACTGCCAAGTGGCATAGGTGAGTGTGTTCTCGAAATCCAATTTGAGTAACGATACATTAATCGAACTCGATTGTGGAGCGTCTAAGTGAGATGGCGGATGGGAGTCCAGGCTTCTTCGAGCCGCGAGACTAAAGGATATGGGAGATATCTCCTAAAGTAGTGCACGTATCTCGATTGCCACCAGGACAATCAAGATAAAAGCCGCCGTTGGGAAGCTCTGTCGATAACAATATCTGCAAGTCCCAGCACAATGCAGATGATCCCAGGCAGAACATGCGTCAAGGCTCTCTTCTGCCTCAATTGCCATCGGAACAATCAAGAGAAAGCTGCCTGTAGCGGTAAGGGTAAGGGGAGATGTTGATGAGATGTGGGATGATTGGAGTTCTCAACGCCTCTCTTTTCAACCTTCGGCCTCCAAAGCTTCCTTTGTTCTAAACGTTTCGGTTCATTGCTTTGCAGGATATGCAATGACATACCCTTTCGTACGAGGGGCCATAACATTTCGTACAACATGAATAACCTTTCACATGAGGGAAATAATCTTTCGTACGAGACAGGATAACCTTCGGCACGAGCCTTTCGTACGAGAGTGCTTTCGTATGAGAGAAATAACCTTTCGTACGATAGAAATAACCTTTCGTACGAGAGAAATAACCTTTCGTACGAGAAAATAACCTTTCGTACGAGAGAAATAACCTTTCGTACGAGAGAAATAACCTTTCGTACGAGAGAAATAACCTTACGTTCAACTTACGTTCAATGAACACATTGTATGAGAAGACATAACCTTTCGTACGAGAAACATAACCTTTCGTACGAAAGACATTATACTATAGACAAGTATTATGGACTGACTTCACAATTTGGAACACGTGGGCTTGCACAATTGTATATGTCGTCACAACATACCCTGAGCATAAAAGGGAGATGCTTCCTACTCAAACAACAATCGGTTGTGAGATCGAGATGGCACCATCATCATATGGCGAAGTTGTCCGTCCCGTCCTCATCTCTGTCGTCCTCTCCTTCTGTCTCTGGGGGATCGGACTCTCTCAGGTCCGTCCCCTTCAATGGAACCGCACAGCTTTCTTACGAGCACGTCAGTTTCATCACTGTTTTGGTATGCTCCAGTCGGTATGCTAGACCATCCTACCCTGTTTTGTACCGGAGAATCAAATTGTACCAAAATGTTTCGGAACAGTCAAGAAAGATACTTGCTCTTGAGCTCTCAGCTCTCCTCGTTGTCGACGTGGTTGACTCGTGAGTCACTCGAGAGATGAACCTCACATATTGACTGTGGCTGATTAAGTGCCACAAAGCTTATATGGTCCAAAGCGTTTATTCGCGGCGCTGCCTTGCACACGCTGTCGGATTTCATAGCGTATCTTCCCTTCTATCTCCTGCCCTGAGAATGACTGATCTTAATATTATAGCCTGCCGGATCATGGCATAGCCGTTTTGTCCATCAGCACTTTCCTGGGCAACGTCTATGGTGCTATAAGCCCTATCATAGCTCATAGGCATTTTGTCACCTAGGCTCTATGGTAGACCCTCTATAGTGCCATAGGAAGGGCGCCCTATGGGCCATATTGCACAATGGCCATGCTTCTTGTCCCAATGCAATACACACCTAGGTAAACCGCAGTGACTGTTTGAAGAGTGGACTTGATGTGACAAACATCATCGAAAGGATGAATGTTCGACGTCGACAAGGGGTAAAGACTTCAGCCGAGGGTGGTTCAAGAGTTGTGCGCATCGCTCAATGATCACAGTTTCCGCTCTGGTAGACCTTCCGGGGGCCGTAAACACGTAGGTGTTCGAAAATTAGTGAAGCATGATGATAGAATCGGATCGAAATGTATTCAAAGTCTTCTCCTTCATCATTAAAAAGCTATCCTGATAAGTATATGTTGCCTTCAGTATGTAAAGAAGTTCTGCATGCAGGCGAAAGCAGGAGAGAATTCACGACTGTGAAAGATGGAAAGGAAGAAGACTTTCGTTTTTGGGTCCGATGTGACGCTTTCTCCAACTTCTCCTCGCTCTCCGCCTACCTCTGCAAGGAAGTTTTTGGGTTAGCTCCCCAACCTGGAGAAAATGACCTTGCCACCGTAGCGAGATATTTCCAAGCACACAAGTGCATCCTCTTCTTGGATAATTTCGAGACGCGCCCACACGGTCGGACCCGAATAAGCTGCAACCATTCTTCCAATCCCTTCTTCCAGAAAATGCTCCTCTGGTTCCATTCTCGTCGCAGTACACCGCGGCTATCAGGTCGAATGTGGGAATTTTGAGTGAGGCAAGATTTCAAAAGCTGGTGGTTGGGTGCCTCAGCGACACCGCTGGAAAAAACATTGTTCAAGTACACGTAGTGCAAGGGAGATGAAGGTTGTGCACAACAACTACTGGAGTCCACTTTCGCTAAGCTGGACCATCATGCCTTGGCCATCAAGCTCTTCTGTTGGATTTTGCAGTGTAGTTGTGTGCCACTCAGTGGCAAAGTCCTTTAGTTTTCTGGAATGTTCTACTACTTTCTAGTTGCCACTGCTGTAAGCTATATAAACACATAGAATTCCATTTCCTGGTGCTCATGCGTTTGCAAGAGCTCAGCCAAACGTAACCAAGTCGTACTTAGCTCCGCTCCTCAGCCCGTCGATTTCCAACATCTTCATTCTTCACACTAATGCGGAATCAACTAAGCAGCTTGCAGTTTTGTTCGAGGAGTGGGCGGCAAAGAAGACCACGCACTTATGGAACGAAGATAGCGAAGAGATACACTCTCTCGCCTCTTCTATCTTTTTCGCTCGATTCACCTCTTCTCAGAAAACATGAAGACCTCAGCGCTTTTATACTTGTCCTATTTTCATGGACTCCTGATGGTCTCCTGGCAGACGACATTATCGCCATGGTGGATAACAACTTGTCTTCCGAGCTCCTCACTTCAATCTTAGCCGTCGGACTTGCTGAAGATACCATGGATACCCTTACAAACCGGAAACGGTTGCACATGCTTGCGCCAATTCGCGACACATCAACCGTATGGTCTTGGGTCCGGTTCCACCGTTTAAAATC
The DNA here is from genome assembly GCA_021432655.1 of Atractiella rhizophila. Lineage (NCBI taxonomy): Eukaryota > Fungi > Basidiomycota > Atractiellomycetes > Atractiellales > Hoehnelomycetaceae > Atractiella > Atractiella rhizophila. The sequence goes on from MU271260.1 coordinate 6,548, forward strand.
ACTGCTTTATCGCTTCAGCCGTTGACAATAGGTCTCATTGATAAGGCTCGTAGAAATGTTCGACGATTCAAAGATGGAGTTGAGCGGATCGGATTACTCTCTTTTCGCAACAATCCGAACCTGGAACAAGTCCTTCTGACCGCCTTTCAACACCTGGAAGATGTGACAACAGTATTGATTTTCCTGATAGAAATTTGGAATTTCCTCTATCTTCCAAGGCTTCTCTCCACAGCATTGTTCCACTCCGCTTTATCATCCAAAAGATTAATTACACTACACAAAGCTGAATTGATGCAGGCTCTTGCATCAGCATTTCGACAGAAGGGGAACCTACAACAGGCGTTGAAACGGTTCGAGGAGGCGAAGGGGCTGTATGTGGTCGCGGCAGATCAGCAAGGCCTTGCCCACTGCATTCGCGGCATGGGGGGCATCGAGAGGGGTCGCGGGCGGAACGAGGAAGCGTTGAAACGATTTGAGGAGGCGAAAGAGCTATATGTGATTGTAGATGATGTAGGAGGTCAACTTAACTGCCTTTCAAACCTGGCTTCTGTTTATGCTCAACATCGCCAGCTTGCTAAGGTGTTTGAACTTTGTGGGGAAGTGGTCAATTTGAGTCCAACAGGTACTACGAAGGTGTTAGCAGAGAGAAGATGGCCAAATTCCACTTCGTTCTGTCAAAGTATGCAGAGGCCAGGGAAGAAATCATCCATGCCCGTCACCTTTACATGGAATGCAGTGCAGAGTCAGACATTGCCAATTGTGACCATTTGCTGCAGGCAATGGCACAGGCAGAAAAGGCGGTCACATGGTGGTGAGCCATGGCTGCTTAAGTCAGATATTCAAGTGCTCCCTTCTGACGGGAGACTGGGAGATGAGAAGGATGGAGCCTGCCATCACGAGGTTAGGCGTACCAGCCAGAGACTGAGAAAGAGGATGGGAAACGAGTTGACATCCAGTCAAGATAAAAAATTGAAAGTGCCTGGCTAATGCTAACATGCTCACAGGTGTATACAATTCCTAAAGACATTACCGTCAAAAGATCATCACCCTAAGCTAACATGGCTTGCTAAAATTGTGATGCGTAAAGGGCCTATCGCCTTCGTAGCCATATTTCAGTCCTCACTTCCTCCACCCACATTTTCTTTTCGGCCCACCGCATAGCCTCACATTCATGCGCACGGATCTGTTCTCTTCCTAGCACCGATTTTAAACGCAAAATCCACAATCTTCACACCCTCCATTGCCTCTCGCGCATACACTGTCTTCACATTTTCGACGTTCGCCGAATTCAGCTTGATGGCTTCACGCTTTACCTCCTTCCTTGATTGGACTGATGTACTTGTCATTCCTTGAACAGGCAGAGCACGATTAGGAGAACGGGAGCGATCCACGACAACGGTCTCCGAGGGGATTTTGTGGTGGCTTGCGCCATAGGGGAGCCGGGGAATGTATGGAATTCTTTTCTTGTGTTGGATGTCTCGGGCATACGTGGTAGGTTCTGGGATCTCGTTTGAGGTTGTCTGACCTTGGTTCGGGTTGGAGTTCAACTCTTGCGAGGGAGGAATCGGGGGGGGGGGATCGTTGCTTGCTCTACGCTGCTTGTGACAACCCTCCTACAAGCTAACTCAGCATATGGAGAGTTCAGGAAGGATCGCTCACTTTGCACTGCAGTGTCTGCAAGGTATCGTCTGTGAAAGCAGATCAGTTCGCTACCACTGCATACAAAACCAGATACATTATCACGTGCAAGTTTTCCCCCTATACACTCCTAGGTCCATCAATCAGCAGTCGCTACCCAGGCACGTCAATCGCATACCATGCAGACAACACTGCACAACCACTAATCATGGAAAATCGCAATTGGATGATGACAGACACACCTCCAATTAGCCTTCCGTTTTCTAGGGTTTCGTTCGCTTGTGTCATCTGTTGCTTGCATGATGACAGAAGCGACAGGGAGGGTGGAGCAAGGGCAAGAGGGTTGGAATTCGCTGCTGGGATGATGAGCCCGGATCCGCGTTACGAATCAGGTCAAGACCGCCTTCCAATTCAGGACCAAATAGCTTTGTTTTGATGGTCGACCAGTTTTTAACTCGACGATTCCGTTTCTCAAACAAAGTTTGATCCTCAAGGTTGGAGAATGGCCAAGCTCATTCATGAGAATGTCCGTTTGAATTCGAGGCACTTTTGATGCATCGCACCCAAAATGACCGCGGAACGCGGAATGACTCATAGCCATCATCGGCTGGACAAGGGTTTCGAGAATCGAGCCTTGTCTACATCAACCGACGAACCCTCTCTGCATCTCTCTCATGCTGTCAGGGAGAGCAAATTGTTCCTGGATTTTGCTTGTTGAGTGTCAAGTGCCAGCAGTTGGTTGTTACTACGCTATCGGTCGAAGAAAGTCGCGCATGTGAGTCTTTATTGACTCTCTGTTGTTTTTCTCTGCTGCTTTGTTAACCTCAAACAAATGTATTACTGTATTACGTTTGGCTGAGCTCTTGCAAACGCATGAGCAGCAGAAACACAAGAACAGGTGTTTATATACATGTGAGCTTTGTGGCAAATAGAAACTTCCAGAATGATCATGAAGAAAGTATTACTAACATTTTACACATCTCCAACACTCTTGCCCTGTTGATGATGAGATGAGAGATGTGTCCTCTCTTGTCAATTCGATATTCAAGTTGTGCAGCCTTCATATCTCCACTGACCCAAACTCAAACACATATCCACAACTTCAATTCTTCGGCAGTTGGTTCATCGCGACATCTTTCTTCTTCCTAGCGTTCGGTTCACCGTCTTGCAAGTTGACAAATGGTTCCATGTGTCCTAAGTTGACCTCCCCTTCTTATCCTTACGTCCTCACATTCGTAAGGAATGTTCTTCCATGGGTGTGGATCTTTGAATCGGAATGCGGCTCTACTGCCTTGTTTCTTCTTCCGGTTCTTCAGAGTCAGTTTCACGTATCCTTTCGCTGCTCTCCCTCCTCGCAGCTCTAGTCCAGATCTGACCTATTCCGCAGTTTCGTATCTCACGTTCAACAAGGAGTTCTCGGTCAATTGTCATCGATGTCATCTCGTGTTCTAGGCGATGTACGCCTCAGCCTTCAGAAAGACGCCTAAATCTTCTTCATTAAATCCCAGCGACAATGAAGACCCTGGGAATTTATCTGATGACGACAACGCATTCACCGCCGGTTCGCGACATGTTCCACAGTCTAATGAAGGCATCGGAGTGTCACAATCTTTCAGTATTGCAGCTGTACTCTCAACCCAGCCGTTTCCTGACTGCCAAACCGACCGATTTTTGGCCGACAATTTGGCTTCCTATCGCGTACCGCGTCGCCCATTGCCTCCAGAGCTGCTACTCCAACACTTTTCTCATCCCCCAGCCGCTCCCAAGTTGAAGCCGTCAAGATTTTCCAAGTCTCCAAGAATGTCAAGAAGACGAACGACCAAGGCGTCCGAATCCTCGTTATTGACAACGGCAGCATCTGTACCTTTCCCACACTTTACATGCTCCAAGTCATCATGCTCCAAATTGGAGATCTCCTCGGTGTTCCCGAGGTAGAAGAGGTTCGACCCTGCGATGTTTTCGATCTCATTTATGGTACTTCTACAGGAGGATGGATTGCCCTCATGCTTGGACGATTGGGAATGACCGTTCAAGAATGCATCCGTGCGTGGGAACAGATCGTGCAGCAAGTCTTTTCCGAAGAACTCCAACCACGAAAGGAGGCTGCGTGTACTCTGCGGAGAGGCTCGAAGCCGTCTTCCACGGCATCATTGCTCGACATGCTTCATCATCTGTGCCGTCGTCCTGTCTTCCTATGAAGGATGACCAGATTGCAGATCGATGCAGAACATTCATCGTCTCAAGATACGAATCAGATGCCGTCGTTTCGACAGAGATGCGCACGCACGACGTCCCCCATGCAGCTCGCTTTGCTGCTCAATGTGCTGTGTGGAAGGCAGCAAGAGCAACCTCCTCTGATCCTGACTTCTTCCCTCCTATCGTCATCGACAACACTAACTGTCGCCATGGGAAACAATAACCCAGCAGCATTAGCGATTGACGAGTCAAAGAGGATTTGGGGAAAAAGAAGTCAAGCTGCCTGTCTCGTATCTTTGGGGTCAGGCCTTGCTCAGGCTGTCTCATTGGGTCATAAGATGGCTCAGATTGAGCAGGCTGTGAAGGCCATCGTCGAGGATTGCTCCCGCGTGGCGAAAATGATGATGCAAGAACAACGTCTGGGTCATCGCTACCATCACTTTTCCGACCATATGGTGGGAAGCATCAAGAGGGAGGAGTGGGAGCGAACTCAGGTCGTGGAAGGCCGTACGAAAGGCGTATATGGACGCCATGGATCATGAAGCTCGTCCTGCTGCTGACCATCTCGTACAAGGTATGATCCCTCACCTCCCGTTTCGTTACTATGTTGATGTTCTGATAGTGTGCAGTGAACGGATTGCAGTTCGTCGAAGGTTTCCGTTACCGCCTCCAGGGTCTTGCTTTGGGCAAGAGGCTGAGATCCAACTTGCGAGAGAAGCTATCCTTAGTGGCCGTGACGTCGGGATCGTTGGTGGAGCTGGAAATGGAAAATCCACCGTTGGACTCGACACGCTGCACGCAGAGGAGATCAAGCGGGCCTTCGCAGCGGAAACTCGAGAAGATCTCCGCTTTTGGGTTCGCTGCGACAACTTTGACAACTTTGCCAGGCTTTCAGATCACATTTGCAATTATATCTTTGCGCTGTCTTAGTCTAGCAAGACCCACTGGAGAATGTGGCCACCTACTTCGGAAGTCGAAAATGTCTTCTTGGTTTGGATAATTTTGAAACTCCTCTACGTCCTGACAACGACGACAAAGGAGACATCCTTTCGAACCCTTCTTTCAAACAGCTCAGGCGGGTCAGTGCTCGTCGTGGCCCATCGGGGAAATCAAGCAGAATCTTTAGGCGTGAAGAAGCTGGCGCCTATGAAGGAGCAGGCGTGAGTGAAGTTTGTCAAGGTCTCAGTTGGACGTTTGCCGAAAGACGGTGCGCTGGAACTCTTTGCAGATTCATATCGGCGAGAAGATGCGTTCTCACATCTGCTGGTCAGAAACCTAATTCAATAGCTGGACCTCCATGCTTTGTCCATCAAGCTATTTGCTCTACGGGCCAATGAGGATCCGAACCATGACACTCGAGGAATTAGTAGGCGAGCGGCAAGAGAAAAAGACTAGCATTTTATGGGATGAGGACAGCAAAGACGCTATCACCCTCAAAACCTCTATATTGTTCTCCCTCGATTCTCCGGTTCTGTGCAAGGAGGGGGAGGGCGGTTTTTTTTGTGCTTGCCCTCCTGTCGTGTGTGCCTGGCGGTTTATCCTACCACGATTTGTCAGCACTCCTATCCAGTTCTTATGAGCATAAGGGTATCTTCAAGGTTGTCGGTGTAATTTCGAAAATTGGGCTTGCCAATGGCCTCAAAGGCACTCTCCGTATGCTAGCTCCTTTCGTGAATACCTCAACGACCGTGTCTCTCGTTCCAAATCACCATTTTCGATGGCTCTTGCTTAATCGTTGCTTCCTCTTTCATATCATCTCATGCAGAAAGCTGAAACAAATATTCAACAGTTTGACGCCCACGAGGATCAGCACGCACTGTTTCAATCCGATGAACAATACCCAAACCTTGAACATGTCCTGCTAAGGAGCATGTTATGCCTGTCAAACCCTTTACCAATCCTGCGGCATTTGGAAAAGACATCAGAGTTTCTACGTCTGAAGCATACGCTCTCAACTTCATTTTTCAACTGGCGACACGTGTAGTGAACACGGCGCTGGGAATGACCCTGTCTCCGCACATCGAGTCTGAACGGTTAAGACTGAGGCGTTTGCTGACAATGTCCCTTGGCAATTGTTTTTATGCCCATGGCGAGAATGAGGATGCTCTGAAGGCATTTGAAGAGGCAAAGGTGCTCCATATGGAAGTGGAGATCAACAGGGTCAAGCCAACTGCATCTGCAACATTGGGGAGATCAATATTCAATGTGGGTGGAATGAGGATGCTGTGAAGGTGTTTGAAGAGGCAAAGGTACTTTACACAGAAGTAGGCGATGTATATGGCGAGTATATGGTGAACACATTGCTGCCGTTCAATAGCTGGTGTTCTGCAACATACAATTCATAGAAGGTCACCACCGGCAAGTGGTGCTGCAGGTGTGTAGCGCAGAGATCATTCGAAATAAGTATTGTTTACGTGAGAGATAATAAGGCAAGGATAAAAGCGCTGAGGTCTTCATTTTTTCTGAGAAGAGGTGAATCGAGCGAAAAGATATCGAAGTGGTGAGAGTGAGTGTCTCTTCGCTATCTTCGTTCCATAAGAGGGTGGTCTTCTTTGCCGCCCGCTCCTCGACCAAAACAGCAAGCGGCTTAGTTGATTCAGCGTTGGCGCGAAGAATGAAGAGCTTGATGGACAACGCATGATTGTCCAGATTATTGACGATGGTTTTCACTACCTGCTCCCGACCCGATAAATCTCTTCTCCCAGCAGTGTACATATCGTTGAATATGTCCAGTACGGCAATATCGCTCAAGCCGCCAATTACTAAGACTTGAAATTTTCTCCTGCCAAGTTCACACGTTCCACCTGATAGCCACGTTGTACTACGACGAGAATGGAACCAGAGGAGCAGTTTCTGGAAGAAGGGATTGCAAGAATGGTTGCAACTTCTTCATGTCCGACCGTGCAGGGGTCTCGAAATTACCAAGATGAGGAAGCACTTGTGAGTTCTGAAATATCTCGCTACGGCCGCAAGCTCATCTTCTTCAGGTCGGGGAGCCAATCCAAAAACAAGTACAATCCTTGAATGACAATAAAGTAGAACGAGTTATTTGCTATATATTCGTCAACTGAAAGACTCCGAAACTAGATATGCAGCTACACAATTAGAATGCCTAGCTGTAGTTTGGGCTCTGGAGAAGCTGCATCAATATTTGGACGGTGCGGAGTTCGAAGTCATCACGGATTGCATCGCACTCAAAAGCCTTTTAGGCCTAAAGACTCCGACGAGACAGATGTTTCGCTGGCACCTGGCAATTCAAGAGTTTCAAGGAAGGATGACAATTGTTCATCGAGAAGGCAAGAAACACTCAAACGTAGATAGCCTGTCCCGAAATCCTCTGCCTAATAATGCATCCAACCCAGCTGCTGACTTAGATGACGAGGCAATTCCCCAAATTGCTGCTATATCTGTGTTAGAACTGAAAGATGAAGTCTTCGAAGCAATTCATGAAGGATATGCTCAAGATAAACAGCTATATGCATTGTATTCAGCATTGAAAGACGGTATGCACACTTCTAAAGCAGCTTTACTGTCTACTCTGTCTCCAACTCTATGAAGAGATGCAGAAGACGGGCAGTTCTTTCTCATGGATAATCTGCTTTATAGACAAGACAGCCTAGACTCCGTTGTGGTAATTGGAGCCAAACCCACACACACAACGGTGTCCGACTTTTGGGCTGGAAGGAATCATTTGCTCAGAATGTGGTGCCTTTCATTGGCTTGAGGAACTCATGGCCAGGAGCTCTAAGCAGAAGCCAAAGTTTTCTAACTGTTGTTCTCTGGGAAAGATTATTCTTCCTGCTTATGAAGAACCATCAGCCGAATACATCAGCTATTAATCAACCCAGATACCCGAGAATCAAAGCAGTTTCGAGAGAATATCCGGTCCTACAATAATGCTCTTTCCTTTACTTCTCTTGGAGTCAAGTGGTCACCTATTCCTGGGCAAGGAGTTTACTCTTTCTGGATTCAAGGGAAGCTGTGCCATCACATTGGAGCTTTGCTACCTGATTCTGATGGAGATGAACAGTTCACACAGATCCATATGTTGGATTCTGAAGAGCAGATTTGACAAAGAGTAGACACTGTTGGACAGCACAAACTTAAGGAAGAGACTTTGAGGAATTTACAAGAAATGATATGGCGAGTCAGTCCCTGGCCAGAAATTTAATAAAACAGCAAGAGAGTGCATGGGGATAATCCGATTTTGAACTTCCACCTTCAAACTATTGATCCTACTGATCAGGACCCTCGACGATACAATAGGCCAACAGGTCATGGCATAGGAGAAATTGCAGTGCTTCTCACCGGCGAACAGTCGGGAGCTAGGGCAGGCATCACAAGGGACATTGTGGTTAAACTTTGACGTCCTATGGTCAGAATGTCTTTGAAAGTGTTATTAACCAGAATGCCAACTATCTTCCTCTACAATTCCCACTTTTGTTTCCCAATGGCGAGCGAGGTTGGCACATAGACATCCCCTTAGTCATGGAGATCTGCTTCTACGGGGTCTACGAGAAGAATATCGAAAAGATGAAGGACGAATAGTTGGTAATATGGGGGAACAGAAACATGTGACTCGATGAACTATTACTCTTATCTGCTTTACCTAAAAAAGGACACATTCTCTCTAATTCACCGTGGTGGCTGGCTGCTTCAAGAATTGGTTTGTGACGCTTATGCTCAGATAGAAAGGGGACGATTCAGGTTCCTGAGGTACAATCAAGAACTTCTTCGAACTGAGTCTTATGCTGGACTTGGCGATGCATTAGATGGTCAAGATGCCATAGATGTTGGGAAGCAGACCATTCTACCATCGTCACAAACTGGAAGTCCCCTCCAAATGAACCAGCAATTCCAAGATGCTATATGGCGATTGTCGGGAACTGAGGTTCACCTGCTATCTTCACAATTTTCACTTACTATCCACGGTGTCCAGAAGCTCTACTTCCTGGCAAACAGCTGCTGATCGACCAGACTTGGTCTCTAGAGTTTTCAACGCAAAGGTGAAGGCTTACATGCAGGACATCAAGGATAACAATTTTTGGACAGTCGGTTGGCTACGTCTGAGTGATTGAATTTTAGAAACGTGGCCCCCCATGCTCACATGCTCATCATCCTCAATCCTGAAGATACCATCAGGGATGTCAAGGCAACCGACCACATAGTATCTACCGAATTGCCTGACAAGGATACAGACCCTGAATTGTTTGAGATTGTCTGCCATCATATGCTTCATGGACCCCGTGGAGATATCAACCCATATGATAGATGATCCTGAAAATCCTGGAAGAAAGATATGTGGCAAAGGGTTTCCGAAGCCATTCGTAGAAGAAACAGGCATCAATGCAGATGCTATCCTCACCTATCATCGCCGTAAACAATGGACGTACCCTTCAGAAATCGCGGAATGGATTCATTTACAACAATGGATGGGTCGTACCGTTTAGCGCTTATGTCCTTTGTCAGTTTACAGCTTATATCAATGTGGAACTCTGCATCTCCATCAAATCAGTCGAAAATCTGTTCAAATACATCTATAAAGGAAAAGATCTGGCACAAGCTGTCCTTCATAGTGCCTGAGGTGATAATAGGGTATTGGATGAGATTCAAGAGTACTTGGATGCTACATTCATTGGATCTTCTGAAGGTAAGTGTTTAGAACTACTCTGAGATGATATTAGAGCTTAGTTGATACAATTTACAGCCTGTTACAGGATTTTCTATTTTACTTTACGCCAGCATTTTTCCTGTGGTTATTCGCTTGGCAGTACACCTCCTTGATCAGCATTCTGCGACCTTTAATCCTCAGGATGAGTCCCTGGGTGACATTCTTGGCAGGAACAACATTGCTAAAACAATGTTGACACTGTTGCTCTCGTGAAACGGTAAAGCACTATCTGCAATTCTGTAGGAAATACAAACGCCACCGGGAAGTCCTCAAGGCGATGCTGGCTAAAGGAGGTATCAGAATCACAAGTAACGCCTCGCTGCTCGCCAACCCCGACGCTCTCCCTCCCCTATGGAAGTTCATCAGGGCTACGGGCAGGTTCTCATGGCATGCTCGCTCTACGGAACGGATCCTTCGTTACAAGAAGGCCAACCACGACGCCAAACGTTCGGAACAGGCTCGGGAGGGTATAGGCTAATGCCCCCTCTCGAGCCCGAACAAGCTAAGCGTTCTTAGTTCTTTACTTTATGTTTTCAACGTCACTCCACATTTCTTCAATAATTTCTCCTCTTCTGCTTGTACAACAGTGTACTTTATGTGTTATTATTAGTTTTGTTTTGCTTCTTATCTTTCTAAATTGCGTTCTGACACTTGGCGGCCACAGATCAGCACATCTCGTCATCACCTCTCATGCTAGGGAGCCTTGACCCTCAAATAGCCATCTCAGGAGTTTATTTTAAAAGGATGCCATATCTCCGTGAAGAGCCGGGAAGCAGCAGGAAGGGGAGAAGGAGGTAGTTGGGGATGAGAGGAGGCAGAGAATGGTTTCCCGGCGCTTATTACGTTACTAAATCACGATGGAGAGCTTCATGACCCATAGGTCGCAAAAAGCTCGTTAATGGATATCATCATCATCATCATCATCAATGTTGACAGAGTTCTTCACCTACTGTTGGGATAATCCCAACATTACTGAAGACCTTACCTATCATAAGGTTCCTCAATTCCTTACCTGGAAGTCAGGCTCATGCTCTTGGAAAATTCAGGAGAGACAAGAAGCTATTGGCTGTATCTACTATGTTACTCCGTCACAAGGGGAGTTATTCTATCTCTGAATGCTTCTGCATCAGGTCGCCAGTCCAAAATCTTTTGAGGATGTCCGAAGAGCAGAGGGAACTGTCTATGAGACTTTCAAGGCTACATGTGTGGCTCTTGGGCTGTTAGAAAGTGACAAAGAATGGAGCCAGCATGGTAAAGAATGGCTTTGCCATGCGATCTCTATTTGTCTACGCAAACCCAGATGATTATGGGACAGCCATAATGAGCAACTCAGTGATGATTGTAAACACCTTCTACTGACAAAATATGGTGTAGACAATCCAACGAACGAACTAATTATCAGCCTCTGTCTCCTGGAGATCTTCTCCAAGCTCATGGTAAATCCCTAAGTGACTTTGGACTGCCACAACCCGTAGAGCAACTAGAAAGATGGAGAGGTGAGACAAGTGTTATTGGAGAAGAACATGCATATGATCGACTACTACTTCATGCATGTATTCAGACAGAGTTACTGTTATTAAATCTGGAGCAATATCATGCTTGCGACACAATTATAGAAGCATGGCAAAGTGGAAATGGTGGATTATTTTTTATCGATGAGCCAGGAGGGACTGGAAAGACTTTTGTTGAAAACCTATTACTTGCCAGGGTACGTTCAGCAGGGAAAATTGTGCTGGCAGTGGCTTCTTACGGTATTGCCACTATTCTGCTGGAAGGTGGACGACCGGCCCATACTCGCTTCTGGATCCGATTGGACATTGAAGCTGGTCCATCTACATTGTTACGGCTCAAAGTGACCACGGTCGACTTTGCCGAGAGCAGAATTAATAATTTGGGACGAAGTGGGAATGAGTCATCGATGGTGCTTTGAAGCAGTTGACCGAATGCTGAGAGATATATGTAAAGTGGATGTGCCTTTTGGTGGAGTTATTTTGGTTCTTGGTAGTAAGTGCATCAAGTCAAAGAGTTTATGTCTGATAAATAATCAGGCGACATGCCACAATGCCTCTCAGTTATTCCCAAAGCTTCATGTGTGCAGATTATCGATGTGTGTGTCATCAACAGTCCCTTTTGGCTAGCAGTTCAAGTCTTCCTTCTCACTGTAAATATGCGCCTGCTCCATCGTCGGGCCGAAATGAGTACCCGAGACTTTGCTATTGCCTCTGGCTTTGCTGAATGGTTGTTATCAGTTGGTAATGGTGCAACAGATAACCCGGAAGATTGTGGTCATGGTTCATTGACTATGAAGGACGAAACAATAGTCCGGCGATCCCATGGTCTGGATGGTCTCCTGAATGACATCTACTCTGGACTGAGCACCATAACATAAGATGTCAACCCAGTTAAGTTGAGGCAATACTTTCAAGAGCGCATGGTCCTTACAGCACTGAATGTTGATGTTGAGATGATAAATGATCAGCTTATTCGACAATTTGTCTCCAGACAGGAACGTATCTACCTTAGTGCTGACCGATTAATGGAAGACAGTGAGAACATTCAACAAGGCTTCACAGTTGAATACCTCAATACTCTCAATATGATGGGTCTCCCTCTTCATTGTCTTTTATCTCAAAGTTAGAGCCCCTATCACCACCCTAATACAAACCTTAATCCTTCAGCTAGGCTCTGTAATTGTACACGGTTGATCATCACCCAGCTGCTCTCCTGTGTCATTGAGGCTACCATCATTATAGGTGGATTCACAGTAGGGCTCGACACCGTGCCGACCCGTTGATTTTTTGGGCGAAACGGGGACGGGACGCTTGGCAAGCTTTTCCCGCTGTACTCTCCATGCACCTCAACGAAATCCAACAAATCGGTATTAAGATTCCAGTTGGAATCAGCTGGATGGCCACAGATCGCGAGGAAACTCGAATTAATACTGGCGGTCCAAAGATCAAGAGAAATAGCGAATTTGCATTCCAGGGAGGATAAAAGTCATGGGTCAATGCCAGTGTGACAAAATAAAATAAATGTACCTCATAGTATTTGATGAGATTATCCCCAAGGTTGTCAAAATAATCCGAAGTTCCACATCGGATCGTCGTTGGAGGGGGAATCTCCAGTCGGGAACCATGGACATAGCTCAGCAGATCCCTCAACTCCTGGCATTCAACCTCCGTAAAAGGCTGCATGCTGACCGAAACCCAACGCTTGAGGAGGTATTTGAGCCTTTCGGGATCTACCTTCTGTAATATAATCTATAAGTCCCATGCTTTGCCAATAGCGAATGAAACAAACCTCATTGCCATTTCTTTCGAAGGACAACCCCTTTGCAATCGAATGATTCCTCATCCATGCTTGAATACTACCCGGAGCTGGCACATCCTCATCCTCAGGCGGCAAATCCCTGCGCAACGACTTGTAGTCTGGAGTCGTCAGTTCCTTTCTTGCATATCTGATGTTGGCGTCATTCAGGTCCTCGCTGGCCGGAATATTTGCGAGTCGTTGGAGGGCTTTTGTGTCATATTGTCCATGCTTGTTCTGCAGATGATTGATCAAGGCGTCGGAGTTGTATTTACTTTCGCTCGTCTGGCGAAAGTAGTGGCTGCATCGGCGGCATTGAAAGATACGGTCGCTAGGAACGACAGGCCGAGTTCCGAATGCTCCTTTCGGAACGGCGGTATGATCTTCAACATGATGGTAGAAGAACTTGCACGTCGCCTTCCTGCGAGGTTCGTTATTGCGAGCTCTCTGAGTAACTTGTCAGGGTGAACAAGGAAGTAGCTAAGCATCAGGTACGCACCTTTCTCCGGGATTCTGAACCGAACCCCATTTGCTGCTCGTCATCATCAGTTGTTTCCTATTGCAACTTGCTATTAGTCGGACGGTCAAAAAGAATGGTTGACACCTACTTGCACCGCTCCTGGCACCTTTTGTTTCTTCTTCTTTTTCTGCTCCTTCTTCTTCTGGGCTCTTGTCTTTCCCTTCTGGGTTCCATCTTCCTTTCTTCTCTCCTTCTTCGCATCCGCCGTTGCTTGATTCATCTCTCTGCCGTCTTCTTCTTCCTCCGTAGCTCCAGCTCCAACTCCGTCTTCCTCTTCCTCCTCGGGCACAAAGTCCAGGTCCTGCTTATCCTCTTCATATTCCTCCAGCTCGCCCACTTCAATCAGGATCGTTACAATAGTTGCCCCAACTTTATTGAGGTAGCGTAACCGTTCGACCCTCAGTAAAGGGAATGCCGTGTGTTGCTTTCTGGTCTCGAACCAAAGCTTGACGAACGACGAGATACCTGCCCCGCCGCCAATCCCCGCTGTGTTGAGCTGAGAATGGACGAACTCGTCATCCTCGTCCAGTGGTTGAGGCTCATCAGCGGTGGTTGGCATTATGAGGGAGAGAAGGTGTAGGGAACTCAGAGCCAACGTCGAGTTGGTGTCCTAGAATGGAATGCATGAGGAAACCATTCATACGAGAGCAATGAAACATCTCGGAATAAAAGACTAACCGAAATGTCATTTAGACTCTTGATCAGGGACTGGCTTTCCGAAATTAAGTATCTTGTCGCATCATAGCCACTCTGGTTCGCATCTGACATGAGCCTGCAAGTGAATATTAATCTATCAACAAATGTTGATGCCAAAAAAGAGGACAAACATTTCATGTAGCTGTTTCTTCTGCGCTCTTTCCGACAGCGATGTTCCATCTTCGTGTTCTTTCGAGCTAGGTTGACTGGCTTTTTAACTCTGTTACTCTTTCTACCAGAAGGCTGAAATTGAAGTTTCGGTTGATCCATGACTGTACAGTGACGGCTCTTGGAGCAGAAGTACACCCAGTGGCAGCTTTTGAAGGATTGCACCCTCTTTGCAAGGTCCGGGAATACTACATCATACGGGACTGTGTACACACCGACTTGTGAAAAGAAAACGAGTAATACTCATCAGAAATTCCCTGAAACACATCATAACATGTCCATGACCTGCCGATGCAGCATCATCCTTCTCTTCCACCCTCCTTCCTCCATTTCCACCACCACCCTTCACTTCTTGGTGCACCTCCATGCTAAGATCCATTGCTTTGGTAGAGCTCGAGAACCTGCGAGCATTGACAGAAGCAAAATTTCGAAATGAGGAAAGGAAGGAAGGGGGTACGTGATGACAGCCGGGTCATCCTCAGGGTACCTATTCCTGACTCTATCCTCAGCCTCAGCAAGTCATCTGCAGCAAGACACATACCTCAGCCAGCCGTTGATACCCCGTGCACCCGCCCGTGTCACGCGTTCTTTCCAATCGGACGGTGATGATACGGGTCAAACCCGTAAGGTGAAACTGTCCGTAGACAAAAAACAGCAAGCCACAATGGGGTCAGGTCGGGGTAGCCTTTCGGTACTGTGGGCCGTAGCCGTCAGCCGTTTTCCAACGGGTTGGTGTCGAGCCCTAGATGCCGTGCGACTTGAGGTATGTCTTGAACTCATTGCTTGTATATTCGCCACCGTTGTCTGATCTTATCGTTTTGATCTTCAGGCCAGTTTCGAGTTCAACTTTCGCTTTGAATTCCTTAGAACGCGGAGAATACATCGGATTTGTACTTCAGTAAGTAAATCCACTTTCTTCTTGTTGCGTCGTCGGTAAAGCTGAGCCAGTATTCAGCCCCTCCGAACGATTTGACGGGCGCAGGACCCCATACGTCGGTGTGGATCAGTTCGAGCTTCTCGTTTGCGCGTTCAGTGGGGCCGGAGGGGAATGGGAGTTTGCGTTGTTGACCAAGGAGGCATCCGGTGCACGGTGAGTGGTGGTCCTCATCTCCGATCTCTAGCCCTCTGACCATTCCCTTTTCTTGCAACAGCTTGAGGCTCCCGCTCCCGATGTGACCTAAACGACAGTGCCAGACATGCAAGGAAGCTGGCTGTGCGGCGCTCGTGAGTTTTGAGCTTGCACTTTCGTTCATGATTACTGACACATCCAACCTTCGCAGTCCGCTTTCAGCGACAATTTCAGCGACCACAGTACCATCACCCTTCACCACCTTCCCTTGCCTGTCCGCGGAGAATACGACATCGAAACTGCGGGTGTTCAACTTGTCGGTGGAGAGGAGGGCGCAGTCGATTTCGGGGTCATAGAGAGTGTCAGTTATCTCGATTTCTCTTTCTACTCCTTTGACCTTAGTTAGCACTTTGACAGTGCCGATGCCAATTGCTTGTGTGACAACACCGTGGGATGAGCGGATGCGGCGTGTGTGGGGCTTGAGCGAGGAGAACCAATTTGCAAAGGGCACGATGTGGTCCGCGGCAGCGGAATCGACATAGATCCCGTCGCGGTGTGTCCCTTCCCCCGTAACCGTGTGGAAAGCCTCTGAGATTTTGGCTTCTCCAGGCTTCTCTCCTCCCTCTCTCTTCTTCTTGTGGCAATCCCGCTCCAAATGTCCCTCGATGCCACAGTAGTAGCACTTTCCCCGCTTCTTCTCGCTCTTTGACTTCACTCCGCCACTCCCGCCGTTCGGTTTGGTGAAGTGCTTTCCTCCTCGCCATGTTTTCGTTACTAACGCTTCTGAGGTAGTCTTTGACTCAGGATCCTACCGTCCGCTTCGAGCAGAAGACGGGAGGCGACGTATGAGGACGTGAAGTCGGAGGTGGCAACAGTGTTAAAGGAGGAGACGACCTCAATCCAGGACTGTGGGAGTGAGATGAGTAGGAGCATTGCGATATCATCATCGTCAGTCTTGTCTCCCATCGCTTTCAACTCCTGTCCCATGGTTCTGATTCGGTTTATGTGCTCCCGCATAGATTCACCTTCAACATAACGCGCCGTGTAAAGCTTCTGGCGGAGCAGTACGCGTGCTTGTCGGTCCTGAGTCTGGTAGAGCTCCTTGAGCTTGTCCCAGACCTCTTTAGGTTTCTCGACTTCGATGTCCCGGATATCTGTGAGTACATGGTCCTTGCACGCTTCGATGATGATTGAGTAGGCTAGGTATGCTCGCTTTGTCCAATCCCTCTGTGACGCTTCGATTTGTGTCGACTCTCGCGACATTCTCCAGTTTCACAGCCTCCGCTCCCTCGAGACTCGCTGGCTTGGGATGCGTTCCTGCAACGATCCCCCAGCAGTTCCTTCCGAGGAGCTTAGCCTGGACTCGAAAGTACCAGGTATGGAAATTCTCCTGTCCTTCGAGTTTCACGATAGTCGATGCAGCAATGAAAAAAGATGTGTCATTACCCTCAGACATCCTGGGCTCGTGAAGCGACGGAGAACTTGGCCAGATATGAACGTAGCTCTCGCTACCAATTGACAAATGTATTAGTGCTGCGAAGTGCGAGATAACAATGAGTATATGTTGCATTCAGTATGTAAGGGAACTACATTACCTGCGAAGTGCGAGATAACAATGAGTATAAGTCTCGCACTTGCAGGTTTACAAGCTTTTATAACAGAGAGATCCCTGTGGCAAAAGGTTGGCCACAGTTCCAGAAAGCGCTGGAAGGAAACGCACAAGTGCGCAAGTGGCGAAAGGAGGAGGCGCACGATTCTGTCACCTTTTGCGATAACCATCCAATTAACTTTGAGCCGGAATATTGATGGGAACAGTCGCAAGTATCGTTAAAACCACCGTAGCACAGGTCCGGCGAAAGCCCGTGAATGGTCCATGAATCATCAAGGCCAATTAATGGATCTGATGGAACTGAAGCCAAGTTTCGTTTGCGGAATCATGGAGGGAAAATAAGCACCCATGTCCCAGAACTGAGTCTCTCTAGCGTGGAGAAAACCCTTATCTCACACCCGCACCTAACAACAGACTTTGGACCCTATCAACAAGGAGCAGGGGTTGGAGATTAGATTATTTTCAGCAGGGGATGGGTGCATACCCTAGATTAGCAGGATCTGCGTATTCTGAATAGGAGCTGAAGGTACTATCAACAGTGAGTGATCAAATCTTGATAAAGATAAAGAGTTGTGTTGGAGTGCTGCATTTGGAAACTGTAAACAAGTCTCTACACCAGGCTACATACTAAGTCACGGAAGAAGTCCATAGGCTTTCTTCTTGGGACCTCTGTTTACAGTACGCCCTTGTGATATTGTCAGACAGTCTTTTGGACTGCTTTATTGCACAGCAAGGACGTCAATCATCCCATAATAGTGCAGTAACCAACTTTGAAGTTCTTGTTAAGTTTGGTTACAAACTGTATATCTCATTCCAAACAACCTATCAATAAACCGCAGATTAGTCTCAAGATGTCTTACGCTTCCACTTTCGTCTCTGAAAAACTCAATGATACAAACTACGCAATATGGTCCGAAGAAATCTTTGCCTTCCTCCAGACGAAACGAGCAGGTAGAATCATTCTTGGGACAGAAACTCGTCCTGTACACCTAGGCTTGGTACACGGGGAACCCGTGGCCCCGTGGGTTTTTCCGGGAGGTTTTGGCGCTCTGATGCCATCCCGTACCCACCCTCGAACCCTCAAGGGTTTCCCCGTCATTGCAGGGGCATTCCCGCAGGATTGCTGGGAGGGGACGGGAGCCAAAGGGTTCACGGGACACTGACGGGATGGGAGGGGCGATATCAATATTATTATCCATGTACTCTACTAACCTCTCTGCACAGTTCAATAATCATTAATCATTCACCTATCAATCAATCAATCAATCATCATCCTTCCCTCCCCGCGCTCCGCCTCCGCCGCCGCCTTCTTCCTTGCCGCCTCTGCTCCCTTCCTCTTCTTCCTGTCATTCTGTTTCACAGCTCCAAATAACTCCTTCATGGGAGGCATGAATCCATCCTGCTCCCAGAGCTTGAGCATCATGGCCGAACGAAAGACGGGGTCCGACAATTGATGACGCAAGTAAGAAACCGTCAGACGACCCCCTGAAAAGGCACGCTCAACATCCACCGAAGTTGCTAGCACCTTCAATCAATGTAAAAAACAGAGATGAATGAAGCTGCATACCTAGGACTGCCATAATATCCATAGCCATCTCGTGGAACTTCACACGGAAATGCTCCTTTGCGCGCTTCGCCTCTCGCCATTGCTGATAGTGGTACTTCAGGCCATCCAATTCTGTTGTCCCAGAATCAGCCTGCAGGGTCTTGATAGGCAACGGGACACCTTTGATAAACTCTACAAGGTAGCCGGCAGTGGAGGTATCGTCTGCATCGTCAATCATTGCGTCGAGTTCATACAATGTCCGAGCCTTCTTTCGTAGGCATGGCACAGAGGTGGATGCCTGTGAGCAACAAATTAGGACTTAATTGTGGGAAGGAAAGTATAGAGGTTCCGGGTTGAACGCACAGAATTACCCGTTTCTGCTTTGTAATGCTGCTGCTGAAACTCCGGTAAGCTATCCATGGCTTCCATGATCCAAGCCTCTTCCCAATCCAATTTTTTCAAGTATGCAGCCCGGCGGTTGGGATGAATCACTTGAGTATCTGTCAGTTTCAATGCTGAAATGTTTGAGTAGTGAAAACCTGCAAAGAGCCCATAGATAGATCTTCGAATCTTCAACTACTTTCAGAAAATATTTGTCCAAAACTGCCTGTGCAGTTGCAGCGCCGGCTTGGACAGCAGCGTGCTTGTCAGGGAAGTGGATTTCGCCATCAAGCTCGTAAGTTTCACAGAGGCGAGAGAGATGGACACCGATATTATTGAAGAGGGGGATGACACTGGCTAAATTGGAGAAGTTGGCCCTCGACATCCAGTCTGTTGCCTGTTGGAACAGCTAAAGCAAAGTCTTCGCTTTTGGATAAAAAAAATAAACGGGAAAAACATACTTGCAGGGTCGGATTTGCTTGCTCCATAATTTCCCACTCCGTTCTTGTCAATCGGCATCGTTCAAGTTTTAAGCTCGGTTTACCACAAAGATTTCGCAATGCGTCCTTCAAGTCTATTGCTCGATCAATCATCGCACCTTCGCCATTCCTACGTGTGGGACAGGCTTTGACAAGGTGCACAGGAGGAGATAGAAACTTAAGAGGTCCTTCAGGATCCTCTTTTTGGAGAGCGGCAACCTCGTCGTCAAGTTTGCCTCTAAGCCCATCGTTCAAGGCTGTCCTTTTGGCCAGATTCGCAAGCTATTTTGTTGATTAAAGGACGGTGAAGGGTGAAAGACAATGCATGCAGCGTACCTTCGTGAGCATGAAACGTGCCTCTAATTCTTCCTTCGGAGAACAAGTTGCTTTCGGAGCAGCCTCTTCCCGAATTAGATCAATTGCAGCCGCTTGTGCTTGCACTTCTTCACTTTGGTCTATAGCAGAAGCTTTAGATTGTTAGACCAATTGGCTAAACCATACCTTCTAGTTCTGCTTCTTCAGTGAACCCCGACTCTCTCAGTTCTGCTTCCAATTGTGATAATGCCACTTCATCCGCAGTGATGGAAGTCCCAATACCTGCTATGACTCGTTTCTTCGTAACTGGCTTCTTGAAACGACTCAAAAATCCCTGGACATTGCATCATCTAATCAGTCTCCCATCACATTTTACTGCCAGAACCGTACCTTTGCAACCAAGTTGAGTATGTGGTCAAAGCATCGCACTCATAAATCTGCTCTCCAGAGAAGCATCTTCGGATACTTGACCCTGTTTTCCATTGCCATTGTGAATGTATCGTTGTTAGACGCACTGTCGCACGTTGGAGCCATGACCTGCGCAGAATGTCAACTCTCGAAGAAAGACTCCATGAGCAGACTTGAACACGCACCGTCTCGCACACTTCATATGAATCCAATAAGCCATAGACCAAAGCAGCAATGTTATCTCCCATATGTGAATCAAGAACCCTGTTCCTACATTAAATGGGTTCTCACAATGAAGGACTTTGTACCGAATGAAACCAAGAGCAACTTTCTTTGCATCTCCCCGCTCGTGGAAGTGAAGGTAGACAAGGACATAACTGAAGCCTTGAGGAGCTGTCCAGCCGTCCAGCGTAATGAAAAAGTTCCCAGGAGCAGCCTTTGACAGTTATTAGTATTGTATACAGGATTCAAACTCAGCACGTACCGAAATTCTGGCCTTCACCTTAGCGCGCACGTACTCCTGCAAGAATTTCGCATCCTCTACTACTCTGTGACGATCAATGTTTGGAACACTCTCTGATCCACCGTTCCCAAGCTTGAGGATCTCTCGGAAATAATGATCGTGTGTGACATTGAACGGACGAGCTGAAGTGGTGCACCAGAGAGCGGCAAGGACACATCGGTACGTGTCGCGGTCCGTCTGGTCCATCGCGTTGACCCATAGCTGATTCTCGCTGACCACAAGTTTTGTTTGCTGGCTCTTTGAAGATCCTTCGTCGCCCTGTAGACAGTCTTTTTAGATCCTTATCTAAGGCTCACAAAAGACCAACCTCGACGCATTTGTCGGCGCTAGCTTGCAAGCCTTTGGTGCTTCCGTCATCGCGAGCACGTTCATATGTGTGGTTCGGGTTGGTCTTGCAGACAAACGTGTAGAAAATGCGAAGTTCTACCAGATCGCGTGTCCTTCAGATAGGTACCGCGACGAAGAATTGGACGTTCGTGATAATGAAGATATACGCTCGGTTTGTCGCTATTCTTTTGAACTTTGGACCTTCCCCAGCGTTGAATATCGAAGTCTATTGTAATATCAGAAAAAGATTTGGATGGAGTCTCGGAAGAAGACCAACCAATGATCTCATCATCCTTCCAACCGTCAAAGCTGCTGTCCATCTTGAAGTCCACCCCTCGTGGCAGTTCCCGAGCGTGCTTTCGAGGGACCTGCGAATGGAATCCCCAACATCATCATCTGATGAATCAAGCTCGATGGTAGCAATATTTTGAGGGTCAGGGGTTCGGCAGGGGCTCTGATGACTGGTGTCGGAATTCATCAAATCTTTCCGAGTGCGCTTGGACATGATGGAATACCAGACAAGAAATGAGTGCAAGTGATTGCCAGGAAATCAGTCCTGTTTTATAACTTTTCGCCTCTGGGTACGGCCGATAGAGGCAATCCTCTACCAATTGCAAGGTCAACAGAGCACACGGATGCGGTATGTCATCCCCAATGGACTCGTCCGAAGCAGGCACTGACATTTTTTGTGTTCCAGCAGCCAGACAGAAGCTGCCGATAGCCATCAACAGCACATTCATTTGCTGGGAATTTGAATGTTTCATTTATTTCTTCGTGCTGCTCTCATCGCAGGGACTCAAACCCATCTGCACAGTTCATTGAAGGAGGAGCACATTCGGTACACTCAACTTCAGAGAACTTCTTTGGAATCACTTAATTTTGCCAATATTCTCATCCGGGTTCTTTCAGAAGCAGATTGTACTCTAAGCTTTTCATAGCTCTTTCTCCTATGCCCGCGCAGAATCGAGTGGAAGGCATCCAATTCTCTCTCCCACTCACCCATGACATAAAAAAGGAAGGAATGACGGACTGTTCGAGGACTGTTTAAAATCTCGGGCTCTGCTTTCAAGTTGGGACGGGAGTGAAGCATAGGATCAAGCGTGAAAACTTGTGCACAGTTGCTCGAGAAACCGTGCAAACCCACGGGTAGCCACGAGTTTCGAATTCGTAAATGTGTTTCCCGTCCCCTTCCCTTCCCCAGCAAGGATTTTCCCGCCGCTCCCGTGGGATCCCCTTAAGGGGAAGGGGATGGGAGGGTCACAGGTTTTGACGGAATCCAAAACCGTGTACCAAGCCTATGTACACCATTCTCTTCCTGAAAAACCTACGAGTATCGATTATCAGAAGCAACTTGAAGTGGAGAAGAGACAGACAGATTGGGATGAGCGAAAAGAAGCAGCCATGGGATATCTACATCTTTCGATTGAGAATAGTCAGCAACACCACATCACTGACCTCATGGATCCGAAGCTCGTTTGGGAAAGCTAAAAGAAATCCATGTCAAGCCTGAACGCAATGCTCAATTCAATGCTTTCAATGATCTTCTCGATATTGGCAAAATGGCAGAGATGTCAATGTAACAACTCATTACGAAAGTCAACAAACAAATCAGTCTCATTCAAAAGCTTCATCCAACTGGTTATACCTTGGCAAAGATGGATAACGAACTTGCGATCATGACCCTCCTCCGTTCCCTTCCATACAATGAATATCAAGTCCTTCTCACAACTCCCCGAATCAGTTCCGAAAACCTTACAATCACAGAGGTGGAAGAAGGAGAAAAGAAGAGGCCAGAAGCGAAGTCAGAAATAGTTATGTATGTCCAACCATCCTTGAAGAAGCTGCATACGACTATATCGAATAAACCTCCTACAAGCATCAATTGCAAATTCTGTGGATACAACATCCATACTGAAACAGAGTGTCATTTCAGAAAGAAGGCCCAAGATACCTTCACAAAGGAACCAAAGGAAAAGAAAAGGATGGTAAAGGCAAAAGTTGCTAGTGGCTCAAAGGAGGAACCATATCTGGTGACTCTGAGGAAGAAAATAAAGAAAAATTGAAGGCGGTGAAAACTGGAAAGACTGCCAGAGTATGAGCATTGCTTGTGAATGGAGAAATGGAGAAGGCTGATGTATGATGGATAGTAGACACTGGATCCACAGCTCCTATGAGGCCTCATTGTCATTGGATTCAGAATGATTATCAGAACCATCGCATTCCGATCAAACTTGCAGATGGAACCATCATCTACTCCAAAGGAAAAGGATCGATATATTTCCGTTGAAACAAACAACCTACAAAGCCAATACAGTCAGACTCACTAATATGCATACTAGTCAATATGCAAACCTCTTTACTTGCAAGGAAAAATCGTCCACCAACCTCGTTCCTATGTATTTTTTGCACTTTATGCAATGCATATTCAGTTCTCAATATGCAAACACTTGCTTGCAATTTTTGGCTGTGATTGCATGTTGAGAGTGTGGTACGTGACCTTCGGAACCTTCTTTTTGCACGCGAAAGTCACGGTCGTGCGACTCCTTCGAAATTTATCCTTGTCTCAACCTACCACTCATCCACTATGGTGCCAAAAACAAAAGAAGCACCTAAAAGTTCAGCCGTTAGCAAGCCTCTTTCAATCACAACCGCAGCAGCACATCCAAAGCATGTTTAGAGGCGACCTCTCTTCAGCCAACCTGTCACTCTCCACCGAAGAAAGTGTTGCCACCCCACGAATCTTGACAAACTAGTGTTTATAGACTATGCTGAGAAGAATAAGGGAATGAATTTGGAGGAACAAGCACAACACTGGAGCAAGAGTGGTTTCGATAATCTCAGCGTAGCAACTCTGTCTTGATACTTCAAAGACAAGGATAAAATTCGGAAAGAAGCAGACAAAATCTGAAAACTTGGCCATGAAAAAACAGCATGTTGTCACCTATCCAGAGGTCGAGACAGCACTCATCCAATGGGTCAAGCAGCAGCTTCACCGTGGCGTCATCCTCACTGTTGCGGTTCTGTGTGAGAAATGGAGAAGATTTGCAACAGTTATGGTTATTCCTGAAAGCGAATGGCTCTCATTGTCAAATCGGTAGCTTGATCTGTTTAAACAACAGTGAGTTTTTGCTTTGTGGTTCCAGTTGATTCCAAACACTATACGACGTACATACTTGTGATATCCGATGTTTTCCGACGATATTCCAGCCACAAGTCCCCTTTTTTGGTGCCCCTGCTCATATGCAAGCACCCTTTATATGCAAGCTTAGGTGGTCCACCGAGGGCCTGCATGTTTAGGGGTCTGACTGTACAGAAAACACACTGCTTGTCATGCTTAACCAATCCAAACTCCTGCTTCGAAAAGACATCCAGCAGTTTAGGCTGGCTGGAAGAGGATAAGAGTTCTTCTAGGGACAGATTTCAATCCATAAGGAAGATATGTGGGTACCAGCCTCAATAACCTTCCTCCGAAATGCTTGTGATGGTGAGTCAGCTGGCTGAGAGCAATTCTTAATTTTGACAAGGAGGTTCTTCCATTAGAAGATTATCGGGAAGGACACTCAGAACAGTTGTAAGAGAAGAAGCTGATCCACAAAATGACTCACCAGTTGCATTATGCCAGTTTTCATTATTTGATGTCGTAAATGGAGCTGCTGATGCTTTGGAATAAGGCATCCCTTTGTAATGTGACCCTTTTGAAGCTCGAATGTGGCGCAGCACTTGTTCCAAAGATCAGGATTCTTCTTGAACTTGTCTTCAACTTTTGTAAGTGCTCCAAGCTTTCTTCAACTGAATAATACTCAGCAACTCCACCTTGCAAGTCTGCCTTCCAAGATTGCATCTCAAAACGCCACAACAAAATCTACTCGTGCTGGATTTGTGTGAGGAATGGTTTCAAAGACACGCATTTCCAGATGAGCTAGATCCTGGCCAATCCAGAGTTCAGGCACATAGAGAAGGACACTGTTCCTATGTTGACAGCAGAGGTCAACACATCCCTGCCTGCAACCTTTGAAATCACCTCCAGTAGCTGTGCATGTTGAGCAAAATCTTGTAAGTGGTGGACCCATCTCCAGTGGTAAGTTTCCAACAAAAAATTCCTGGATTGTTATTATTAGACTCTGAATTTACAGATGAAAACTGACGGACTCGTACGCTACCTCCTTTCACCAGCTGCGCGCTTGCACGTTTAGTTTCCCTTCAAGCACTTTCTTGAACTGTGGCCAATCTTATGCCACAGGGATCTCTCAGTTATAAAAGCTTGTAAACCTGCAAGTACAGGATTCATACTTAGTGTTATCTCGTACCTTGCAGGTAATTTAGTTTCTTTACATCCTGAATGCAATTCATACTCAGTGTTATCTTGCACTTAGTAGCTCTTATACATTTGTCACAATCAACCTTATAACTTATGTATCCCACAAGTTCCCGGTCCTCATTTACCATCGTCAACAATCCTCCACTAGAGATGTCAACAAGTAGTACTCGCAAGTACAGGTACCCTTGCTCACGAGTATAAATCAGCTTAGAGCCTGATTTGTAACTTGTTGTGACCTTTGATATAGTTACCCTTGTATCAACTTAGACTCTACTCGCCAACATAATTTTACAGTTTAGGCACATTAGTTTATACAGATGACTTATTATACTTATGGCTTAAACAACACTATTACTTGTATCCCATAGTAAGATAGAGCCATTTTGAATGTGAAAAAGATGAAAAATTGATATAAAACTCGCTTTAACTCTTTCAAACGAGTACCTTATGGGGACCTGCCATTTCAGGACATATGCTCACAAGTACTCTTCGGTACTTAGCTGGGAACACGAACGAGTACCCCTGATGAAAATTTACCCTCTGTAGCTGATTTGTAACTTGTCATGCACGGTTACCTGTGGCACAAGTACCTACGAGTACCATACTCAGTGACATCTCCATCCTCCACCAAAAATATTTGTGACTTGGACCTTTTGACGACCACCAGCCTTCTTTACTGAAGTGTAAACATTTGCCTTCTTGGCGACCTTGAGGGTTGCATCGAGGCCTAATGAAAGGCCTGATTGTTTGTCAGGATAGAGGACCAAGCTAAATCAAAATACCAGTAGAGGTCTGAAGAGGTCTTGAAATACATGTTGTTTTCTAAAATACCGGTAAGGGTCTTCAAATACATGTTGCTTTGTGGGCCACACTTACACTCTATTCAGTGTTACTAGATTGTCTTGATGAGGTCAGATGATGGAGAGGGACTAATCACATCAGATTTTATAGTTGGCAGCTCTAGATAGAACAGCTGGGAACTGCTTCAAGATTGGCTTGAAGGGGGGTTAGGCCATCTGTGATGAATCTGTTCTGCAATGGCACACTATTGTCAAACCCGTTTAATCTGCTGGACATGCTCCGAATGTAGCCCTGCAAACACAAAGAGCATGTAAGTTTTTTTTTCTAAGCAAAGACAGTAGTTATGCAAGCTGAATCGCTTCTCCAAGTTTGCCAACATCAGTCTTTGGCTGTAATTCCATAATGAAGTTGAACAGCTCCCAAGTGACAGCCAATGACTCACAGAAGTAAGGTATTCCATCTAAGCAAGAAACTTAGTCATGAGTTTATTAAACCCCTTAAAATGAGGTGGATACCTAATTCATATAGCTGAAATTTCCTTCAACAGTCAGGAGAGGTTGTGGTCCATTTAACGTGAGTCTGGCATTGGAGAGAACAACTAATTGCTTTCAAATTGTATGATAGCCCATAAACTGAGCAATAACCAGTTGGTACCAGTCCCTGCTTTTCAACTTTCACCATGCAGCTTTTGACCAGAGATTCCTCCATATTATGTCCAGGAAAGTATTCAGGAGTAAGGGCAATGAGAGGTTCAATGAGAAAATTCCCCACACAGTTCAGAAATGTTTCTTCACCGTAATGATCCTCATCGGCAGTGGGAGGACTGAAAAGAGGTCCATAGAGGGTAAAGCGAGTGAGAGTAGCTCCTTGGTTAATCTACATTTCACTTGTAACACAGAGACTTTAAATAAGTACAGAATAGCATACCTCTAAGGACCCAGTTTACAATTTTCCTATATTCTAACACTTGGGCAGCAAAGAATAGTTGTCCCTCTTCTCCCATAATACTTTTATTTTTCTTCCATTTCTCCACTGTAACATTGACCGATTGGCTTGTCCACATTGTTTCCCAGTCCACAAACCAGTTTCCCTTCTTATTCCCAGACTTCTGTTAAGTGTGGGTCTCTAGCACCTGTTGCACAGTGCCTTCATGATGGGGGGATCGAAGATGTTGGAAAGCGCAGACATGATGATTGAATAAGTTCCATTCAGCTGGTACTCTGCTGGGAGAAGGCGTGAAGGGTTAAACAGAGTAGATGCGACGAAGAGGGGTGGGTATGAGAGTGAAGTGGCTGTTGAAGCTGGTGGACGGAGGGTGAGAAGCAAGTGGAAACAGAAATACTGGGAGATAAGTATTAGTACAATGTTCCTGCACAGAGGAAAGGAATGAGAAGTAACAAGAGAGGCATACCTTTTCGGTAAAAAATGTGTTGGGCATTTGAACCACGTTTTTAGGGTTAAGGGTCAATGTTGAACGTTGAACGTTGACCTTAAACCATGACTTTACCACCAGGTGACCTTGCCACATGACAATTATTTGCAAGGGAGGCGACAATGTAAGAATGAGTGATACATTAAGATGTAAGGAAACTACATTATCTGTAAGTGTAAGGTCAAGATGTAAAAAATGGGTGAACACTTTCAGTTTCAGGCTTTATATGATAGAAGGATTCTTGCTGCCATAGAAGAATTGCACAGTTTCAGAGAGCCATCTTACAAGAACTGGAGGTTAATAATATGGAATTATAAGGAAAGTTTTTGCAGCTAGAGGAGTGGCAACAGGTGTCATTTGTCTTTTCTTCTAAGAGAGTTGGATTTCTTGGCTTGAGTCATAAGACACACTTTTTTGCCCTCGTACCTCCCACACCATACACAATGGAATAGAATGAAGTATACTATCGTAACCCATATGCTTCTGAACCTGCAAGGAAATTTTATGAAAGGGTTAAAAAATTGTGTTTTGTACTAGACTCACTGGACTCATATCTTACATGAATGATCACTGTGGGGTTTAAGGGGCCATAACCCCTGCGAGTGAGTTGGGGCCCGAGGGATGAAGGTTGCTGAAACAATGGTAATCACCAAAGTTTGATGGGAACATATGCCATAAGAACTGGAGACAAACGGGCTAGTATTGTTCCAAGTGTCATGTAATGTGAAGGGTTTGTGATGGAAAATTTGGCCATATATACTGGTAATATGTTCCCAACGCTCAGTAATAATATAAATGTCCTTACTTCACAAGGCATATAAGAGTCAAACATTTTGTTGAAGGAAGGAGGGTCCTATAAACATGCCGACACAGAAGTTTAGTTGCTGTAAGAGCTGGCTCCATTATACTACACTTGAACTTGGAGAGATAACTTGAATCAACAGTGACATCAAGAACTCCCTCTTGATCCACAACAGGTTGATGCCCTTTGAAGGCACTATGTGTAGACCGAAGAGCTGCTTGCTGATGGCTGTTAGTGGCTGACAGTCAGTGAGCATTTTGAGGTAGATGTGAGGTGGTTGCCCAACACAGGTGTGGCTCTCATTCATTTGGAAGCGGTGCGCCAGACGCACTTCAACGCATCCTTGCTATGCCCATGGAAGCAGGTGAACTGTTGTCTACGTGGCGCGCGAACGCACAAAGGACACCAAATCAATTTGTTTTCAATGCGCTAATATTGTGCTGCCGAAAAGAATGCCACCTCTTTTGTCTTTTTACTTGCACAAGCTGGGAGCCCATCGTCCCTCGGAGGGACCACATGGAGTTTCCACTGTTTTTCAATAAAAGTGGTTGACTATACTGTTAGGAACGTGCTGAGAGATAATCAGTGGTTGAGTACTCATAATGCTTCTTACAGCTTCAAGGGGTGACAAAATGTGAGGCAACAGAGAATTGAACCAACATCATTTTGGACTCCCCAGACCGCGACGAGGAACGAGAGATGCAGACCAAAGGAGTTCGTTTTGGCTGGGAGTCAGAAGTTGAAGAGATGGAGGCATGCAAGGACGAGGACGTGAGCAGGGAGAATAGCAAGGAAAGGGATGAAGGTGCGATGTCAGTGGCATCTTCCTATGGCCTCGATGCTCAAGGGGACGTGATGGAGGCAAGAAATGTGACAGAGGCGCCGATTGATGGGAAGCCCGAAATGCCTACTTGCCTTGCTGGACAATTGCAGAATCCCAACACGTAGCTCCCTCTACTTTGGCAGTTCGTGACCTAGCCCGAAGCATTTCGAGTGAGTCTGTTAGGAACTGTCTGTTTCACACGACTTTGAGGAAATGGAGGGTGAGGACGTCGAAATGGAGGTGGTTGATGTGGAAGAGGAAGAGGAAGTGGAGGAGGTGGAGGTGGAGGTGTGGGAGGCCGAAGAGGAGGAGGGCGTCGTCGCAGAGGAAGAGCCTGCCGACAGCGAGGAGGATTGTGAGCATGAAGAGGATGACGACGAAGAATCGGATGCTGGTGGCTCGACTCTTTGGTCGAGGGTTACCGGTGTTCAAGGTATAGTAGTCGACCATCGCTCTTGGACGTTTTCCTAATACGGTCACAGAGGCAGGCGCAGGCGGGTCTGGATCTGGCACGGTTTCGGTGGATGGAGTAGTCGGTTTGATGAGATGTTGTAATGGGGTATCTGGGTCTTTAGGAGAAGGTGAGTCACTCCCACTCTTCTCCTCTGTTCTTTTCTTGGTTGGAGGGGGCTGGACAGAAGGAACGGTTATCGATTCTTCATCCTCGCCAAATTTGAAGTTTCGCGAGATGAGAACTCGCTGCGTCTTTGGATTATAGTACCGAATTGCCTTCGGTCCATCTTCATACCCCACAAAGATGACCTTTACTGATTTGGGGTCCAGTTTTGGCTTCTGCCTCTCGTCTATCACCCATACGTCCCGTCCGAATTCCTGGAGCTCGCCGACAGCCGGCTTCTCCTTAGACCACGCCTCGTGAGACGTCTTGCGGTCCAGTGCTCGCGTGAGCGCTCTGTTTTGAAGTGAACTTGTGAGCAAGAGAGGCCATCATTGTGTCATTATTAGATTCATTGTCGGAGGTAATGCAGCCGATCTACATCCACAATGTATGAGAAGGAAACATGAAGACAAATCAAAAGAAATCTAGTCACCTTGCTTGCAATTCCAAAGAACTTGATGCATCTCCACACAGCATCAGCCATATTCTCCCCAGTGTGAGATCCTGGAAGCTCTGCAAAATCAAGAATGACCTCATTCACTTCCCAATTATGATCGATGTAGGTTCCAGTAGTGCAAAGGAAGGAGAAGTCATTTTCAGAGCTCCACGCATCTAGTGCAAGATGAATCTTGGTATCTACTCCCTATTCACAGAAGAATTGTTAGCAATTGAGGTTTAACTGTCAATCAAATAGCAAACCTGCAGTTCCTTCTTGAGTTCTTCTAACAGAGTATCCCCTTTCTTCATCACCTTGCCCCTCAATGCCTTCCTCTTCGGTATCTTGATCTTCTTTAGGTCGACCTCGGCTACAGCCTCCTCTCCTCCGTTCGCATGCCCCTCATTATCTGTATTCCAGGTAGCTTGTTCCTCAGGATTGAGGCCAGAGTCTTGTCCAGGTATTAAAGTAGGATAGGTATACTGAAGATATTCAAGAAGGTTACGGAACTGAGAGTTCTCAGTGAGCTGGAAGGGCTGATTGGTTGCAACAAAGAACTCTGTCAAAAGATTTTCAAACTTCATTTGATCGAAACTCTGCAGAGACAAAAGCGTCAGAGAAGAGTTGCATAGGTACAGTACAGTGAAGACATACCTGTTCGCCAAAGCGTGCATGCATAGTGTTTACATGATCCAACATATCTTTTTGTTTCTTTGCCCCTTCAGCTATACCATCAGATATCTATGGAATTATTCGGATACAATGTAATACAAGTTGGAACTATACACACTGGCAGACCCTGTTTGCCATCCCCTTCTCTTCCTCTGAGATGGGAATCCCATCCATGATTTTCATCTTCATCGTTTTGAAGAGGGTTTGAGTTTGTTTAAAAGTGGGTCGGAGGATTGATAAGGTGATCCTCGAGATGGGTGAGCTTGCCGTTGCTGGATTTGGTGATGCAGCTGGTCCAACAACAGAAGTTGCATCCAAAGTACGTCGTTCCATTCTTATGTCCATGTTGAACATCATTATGCGCCAGAGCCTTGGGGATATCTTTGTAGAAGAGCCAGACTGGATTCTGTTTCTTTGAAGGTAGCTGTACACAGGTCAATCAGTTGGAGAATGTGTGGAGAAAGGCTGTACAACACATACACGGCTTTTCGGTTCTTCATCATCAAGGTTGACAACTTCTCTCAAAGAGGGATTCAACATCGAGGTTGCCGTCATATTGTTGGCAGCAGTCTGCTCACATAAGTCAATACAAACAAATGATTGAAGGAGAAAGAAAATACCAACCAAAGTTCTTGTTCGTCTTCATTCAGACTTTGGGTCCATCTTCTTATTCCGCTCAAGAGCTTTTACTAACTCCTCCTCATCAATGTCCACTGCGATTGGATCTGGCGCATCATCTCTTGCTGACCCGCTATTGTCCAACAGAGGGTCATAAGTGCCGTCGAGATCCTCCTCACCAATTTCGACGATGAGGGCATGTTGAGCAAGTACAGCATGAATCAGAATTGCAGCGGCACAAATCGATGCCTTACATGCATTCAGCAGATAGACTGGGATGGAATGTTCATCGATTTTGATGAGGGCAACCCACAGGACTTGGAAGGCAATGAGACCCTGTCTTCCTCCTATATCGGCTAGACTGGGGATCCAACCGGAGAAGGCATGGTGAAGTGGCTCATCGTTGTCCTCCAAAAGTGATGACACTTGACCCATGAGGCCTTGACAAATGGTAGCAAGATGTGTGGTGCCATCCAGCTGTGTCGAAGAGTTAAGCTAATTCGACTGCTGACAAGGGGAAAAAAGAACACTGACATTGTTGCGGTCAATCCTCAATGTATAAGATGCAGCATGCAGAATCTTCAATACATCGTATCCAGGTATCTTCATGTGTCTACTCGGAGGGTGATTAGTGATATCGGGAAAGGAAACATAAGGGAGCACCCACTCAGATTCTTCATTCTTCCTCCTCTTCGACTCGCTAATTGCTGTGCCATCCTCATTGTTCCTCTTCGCAAGGCCAACAGATGATCTAACCCTCTTCCCCAATGCAGACATTGATAATTGGTGGTGTGGTGGAACTGTAGTTGATAACGAGGGAATACCTTATAATTGGAGAGAGGGCTCAAGGACCCGTTTATATAGCCAGGTGGCTTGCAGTCTACACTTTAGAACAAGTAGGAACACGTTAGGAAGTGAACAAAAGAATATTGGAGTGTGCACCTTTGATTCTCATTGTCCGAATCTACATTCTGAATCGTCCATCGTACCGAATCGTAAAATTGGACGGGAGGGCGTTCGATATGGTGTTGGGAGTCGTATCGTAGTCAAATCGTAAACCGAAGAGAACGTGAAGCTTCGATCGGCTTCGTTCTTGCATCGGCATCGACGGGGTAAATACGTTTTGGGTTCGATGTCCATCCCTAAGTTTGCCAGGCTTTAGTATACTTACTGGGGGGCCGCTCGTCCCTCGGGGGGGACCACATCTAGTTTCCGATAAAAAGTGGATGACTATGCCCTTAGGAACATGCTGAGAGATAATCAATGATTGAGTACTTTGGAAACTGCATTGTCCATTAAATTATGTGCAGGTACTCACGGCTTCAAGAGTAACAAAATGTGATGGAACAGAGAATCGAACCAACACCAGAGGTGAGAGGAGTTATGAAGGGGGATCGGACTGAGGGGATTGGATCGGATCGGCTCTTGTGGTTCGTTTATTCTTTGGAGAGTGGTAGACAAGGAGATCGTGAATGTGAGGAGGATCATGAAAGAGTATGCGGTGCACAAGGAGATGACAAAAGTTGAGGAGTGATGTTGTTGGATCATCCTGATTCCGTGAAGACGTGATTATAAGGTCAGACTCCCATATCTCTATCGGTCGCTCAGAATTTCCCTGCGAACACAACCGAATTCTAATGTCAATCCCCGGATATCAGGTAACAATCTGATTGATCCCATCATTCCTTGGAGGACCATACACTCCTTAGCACGGTAGAGGCGCATTCTCATCAAAGCTTTCCTCATAGAACTTCGCATAGACTTACCTTTAATTCCTTTGCTCTCATATAGCTCTGTTCTTCTTTATTGTCTGACCATTTAGCATGGACCTGTTTCTTGATCAATTCTTGTTCAGTGATCTATTCTTGCTTGCTTGTGGCTCTCTTAAAAGAGCTGCTCTTGTAGATACACCCCAAGGTCTAGCCTATACCTTAAATCAAACTCTCAAAGTTTAAAATGTTTAAAGCTCTTCAAAGCGGAAGAAAGTCACCTAGGTGTTCCATGTGGTGCCTTGACGGCAGAAATAACTCAGATCCTTTCGTTCAACGCGAGAAATCAGAAATCGGATGATCAACACCTCAGGAGGTACCTCACCTTAAAGAAAAACTGAAGAAGACAGGAAGCTGCTTGTATCGAGAGGGTCTACCGTAGGTCTGGCACTTTCTTGTAGTGTCGGTAGTGATACCGAAGAGGGTCAATTTTTTTTAACTGGCTTTCCATTGACCTTGCAACACAATGGAT
Organism: Atractiella rhizophila; assembly: GCA_021432655.1. Taxonomy (NCBI): domain Eukaryota; kingdom Fungi; phylum Basidiomycota; class Atractiellomycetes; order Atractiellales; family Hoehnelomycetaceae; genus Atractiella; species Atractiella rhizophila. Next base: position 40,159 of record MU271260.1, read on the forward strand.
CAGATTTGGCATGGATGAAGGTATTGACCGGATTCTCAATGCTGCATGTAACATCCACAGATGTAGCGGCAAGCTGAGGATCATACCGAGCCAGTGTATTGAAATCCTTTTCCCTCAAGTTATCAGTACATTTCCACAATCAGCACTTAAAATACCACCTCATAGATCATGGCAACATTGACAGCTTCGCTCAATGTCTCAGCTGCAGCCGGTTTGTAATGTGTATCCCAAAAGTCGTAAAGTGTTTTTCAGCATCACTCATCCATTCCTCGTCACAGTTTATCATCTTCAGATACGAAAGACAGATCCTAATCCTTTGGCGGAAGACTTGGAAGAGGCGGAAATCCAGAAGCAATCCACTTTGATATATCGAGATCCAGGAACTGTACCGCGACATTGAAGAGGTCAAAACTAAATTGATGGATGAGGGTATCTCGAATCAGGTGCCGAAAGAAACCTGGAGCCAAATCACCGAAGTCCTTTTTCAAATCACTCGCTCCTCTTCATGATTACTGACGCATCCAATCTTCGCAGTCCGCCTTCAGCAACGATTTCAGCGACCACAGTACCATCACCTTCACCACCTTTCCTTGCCTGTCCGCGGAGAATACAACCTCGAAACCACGGGTGTTCAACTTGTCAGTAGAGAGGAGGGCACAGTCGATTTCGGGGTCATAGACAGTGTCAGTTATCTCAATTTCTCTTTCCACTCCTTTGACCTTTGTTAACACTTTGACAGTGCCGATGTCAATTGCCTGTGTGACGACGCCATGGGATGAGCGGATGCGACGCAAGTGGGGCTTGAGTGAGGAGAACCAATCTGCGAAGGGCGTGATGTGGTCTGTGGCAGCGGAATCGACATAGATCCCCTCACGGTGCATTCCTTCCCCCATGACTGTGTGGAATGCTTCTGATATTCTAGCTTCTCCAGGTTTCTCTCCTCCTTCTCTCTTCTTCTTGCGGCAGTCTTGTTCTCAATGTCCTTCAAGGCCACAATAATGGCATTTCCTCCCCTTCTTCTCACTTTTCGGTTTTCCTCCGCTACTCCCACGATTCAATTTGGTAAAGTACTTTCCTCCTCGTGCTGTCTTTGTTACTAACGCTTCTGAAGTAGTCTTTGATTCAGGGTTTCGCTTCGAGCAGAAGACGGGAGGCGACATATGAGAATGTGAAGTCGGAGGTGGCAACCATGTTGAAGGAGGAGATGACCTTGATCCAGGATTGTGGGAGCGAGATGAGGAGGAGCATGGCGATATCGTCATTATCAGTCTTGTCCCCCATTGCTTTCAACTCCTGTCCCATGGTTCTGATTCGGTTTACGTGCTCCCGCATAGATTCCCCTTCGACATAACACACCGTGTAAAACTTCTGGCGGAGCAGTACACGCGCTTGTCTGTCCTGGGTCTGGTAGAGCTCCTTGAGCTTATCCCAGACCTCTTTCGGTTTCTCAACTTCATGTGCCTTCCTGACTTTGTCGAGTTGAAGCAGGTTACTGCTCCGCTCTGGGTCTCACCATCACCTGATCTAACTCACGATCTCTGCCAGCAGCTTTCCTCCAATTCATGGCTTTAATGCATGGCTTTCAGCAAAGCAAGGAATCTGTGTCTTCGATAATGTGAGCCCAGCTGCTCTTGCTCCACATGATTGTGCTTCCTGTCAGGATTTGAGCACGTCCGTTGCCACCAAGCGGCGCAGGTAATTCATGAACATTCCAGGCTTGCTGTGATTACTCATTTTGCCACCTACCTTGAAGTATATAAAGCCATGTTTCACCTCATCGTAATTTCATTCTATTCAGCCGTTACAATAGAATCAACACTTCCTTCGTCAGTTTCAGGGATGGATTTTTTAAACAATTTGGATGCCAGCTGACATGGTGTTGATCCTTCCTTATCCAAAGCAAGCAACAGAAATTTCCCTGCTCCAAGCTCCACGACCTTATCGGTTACTCAACGGGATGCTGTCAGGCCTCGCCATACCCGTGAAACCAACGAGAAAGAAATCTGCAGCCGCTGCAATGACAGCGAACGCATAGCTCGTCTTTTGAAGCCTGTTCATCAAACCGGCATATCGATGGCAGTTAGGATCACGAGTGACGCAGTCGAGCTTCCTGTAATCGTAATTAAGTGAGATGGCGTAGCCGAAGACGAGACCAATGACGAGGATACCAGAAATGGGATTGCCGATTAAGTCGAACGCTCGATGGTACGGAGGCGAAGCGTTCGATTTATCGAGGCGGAAGTAGAAGAGGAGCAGTGTAGTGATGGTCCAAGAGAGTGAGAGGGAGAACTGCACCAGAATGAGCCTCGAATTCAGTGACTAGGATGCTGACGTACGCCGACTATTCCTGCGACATCGGCATCGTCTGCATCCGCATCCGAAGAGAACGCATCTTCATGCTGCAGCTTCACCGTGAGCACAGCAATCCCGACAATGCACGAAAGAAATATCAAAGCTCGAACAGATAAATAGATGATGCGGCGGATGCTCTGCTGCGAGGGCATAGTGATCCTTCGTTGCCTTGGTTGCCACACCGTTAAAACTAAAGCTTGGATTGGTGAGGAACGTGCTACAAACTCATAGGAAAAGCTACTCACCTGGTACTTTGTGCGAGAAGATAAATGGTTGAAGGGAGTAGCTTTATACCCTTTCAGGATAGCTACGTTGAACTTCCTATCAACACGATTTCAGAAACAAACAGTGAAGATGTTGATTTGGACTCCTTTTACTTTGACCGACTCAGTTGAACCATATTGACCCATCATCAATGGTTCCTGAATAAATTGCTTCATCCCTGGTACAGCAGTCTTGGCAAGCGACAAGGCAAGCGACCGGGAAATCCTATTTCCTCGCAACTACTGTATGGGGACTGATGGCCGGGCTATTGACCATGGACGCAGGACGGAGTAGCAAGACACTGCACTAATGCAGTAATCTGGAGAAGTCTAGAGAAGAAGCCAAGCAAGATCCCGCCTACATCACCGCACTGAAAGGAGTGAACGCAGGAACATCACTACGAGAAGCAACAACGAGTACAATTGGCAATCAAGTTAAGACAAATGTTATTCCTCAGTTGCCCGGGAAGCCTATGAGATTCTTTCCGAAACTTGCTGTAATCACATGGGAGTCGTCAATGATGTCCCCCATGACAAGGAGCGACTACAGCTACCGTATTATTTGTTGGCTGCGGTACCTGAGCTAATTAGTTCTCACGGAACTATGTTGTTATGCTATCGCCAAGGCTGAAGGAGCAGTGCCAGCACAAAGGATTCAGAGAGATCTAAATCATGCAAAAGAATATGCATCAACAAGGGTAAAATAGTACTCAGGTCCCAACGAGAAGTGGTTGAGTTTCGCGATGCAGAAATAGAAAAGGTTGGTTCAGACTGTGCAGTTTCGGGAGGTTGTGGGCAGAATGTGACGAGTTGGATACCGTTGACAACAGGAGGGATTGAGCATGAACTCCATATTCCCTGCCTTAAGCGTAAACTTGTAGAAGGGATGGATTGACAGTCGCCAACATTCTTGACTAAGAGGCCAACTCTTTAAGTATGGTATTTTGTTGTCTTGCCTTTCGTCCGGTTTGTTGGTCGGGAATGTATACGGGTCACCCGTGACACCATGGGGAAATCCGCCATCCTTACCTCTAAAAGCCATCCGTTCTTGGCATGAGTCATAAAACGCACTTTTGAGCGTTCATACCACCTTCAGCAGGCACATTGAAACAAAATGAATTACACCATCTTACTGAACATGCTTGTAGAAAAATGTGTTGCATACTGGACTCGAACCCTCACAAGAGTCACAGTAGGGTTCAAGGGGCCATGCCCCTTGCGAGTGGGTTGGGGGGCCTGAGGGACGAAGGCCGTTGACACACTTGTGGGTAAGAAACACAATCCATATCCCGGCAAAGTGGTCACCCTGAGGGTTTTGCGAAAGCGGCCGGTGGCCGCCAGCGAAAAATGGTTTTGCGCTTGGATTTTGAGCAAATTTGCTGCCAAAAAGAAGGTTAAAACTGGTCGCTCAGTTTTATCGCCGACCAACTCCGACCCTTGGGCGACGGGTCTGCCGGGGGTTCTGCGAAAGCGCCTGGATGCCACAAAGTAGAAAAGTTTTGCGCTTTGATTTTGGGAAGATTTGCGCACAAAACCGGTCAACCTCTTTTGGATCAGTTTTAACGCCGACTGACGCCATCACGAGGGTGTTGCGTGGATATGGTTGACGTATTCCATATTTTGTTTCTTCCCCTTGCTGGATCCGACATGTCTTACAGAGTGTTTGGGGATGGCAAGGTGCTTTTAAACCTCTTACCTACATTTGGCCGCGAGCGAGTTTTTACAGCTCTCATTCCCCCAGGACCGACCTAAATGCTAGGGGTTTAAGCGTTCAAGTGTTCACTACTCAGCTCCGCTGCGATACAGCCAAGGTGCGACGCGGCAGATTTACAACGAATTCGAAATGGGAGTGAGTGTTATGTTATTCTAGCATTGCGGCTTTGGATGAGGGAGCGGAAATATATCTGTTGTCGGTGAGCCCATGTTCTCCCACTAAGTCGTATGCAGAAGGACTCACGCTTTCTCGTCTCCGAGAGAGTTTTCGCACCTAGCAGGAATGACATCCTAGGTATATGCCTATAATAGTAGACATTTCGCTCGTTCGGCTATACGTTGGAGTCGTGAAAGAGGTTATCTGCTGTTTTGATCAGCAGAGGTACCTTCACAATGAGAATGGCGCTGCGAACTGCACTCTGAGCAGTCTCTGCGACCGCTCTCGCTGTTGCCGGAGCCTTCAAGGCGTCATATTTGCCAAATTCAGCGTTACATGTTGAGTGAGTTCGTCAGCTGCATCGTGGGGCGTACAAATCTCTCACATGATCCCTGATGTAACCACCATCTCCGCTGGGTAGGATTCCGACCATGACTAGTATGCACGCCATCAGCAAGTGCATATCAAGATATGTTCATGTTCTTCGCTTCAACGCCTTTCAGGTTTTGGAGCCGCGCCGGTTTCTTTTCTTTCCACCGTCACGTGGTTTTACCTGAAAGTGGAATTATTGAACGCTCGCATTGCCTCATAACAAAGTGGCACTGAGCCAGACAAAATCTCAAATCGATAGTTGGAAATGAAGAGTAAAGCGTCATCACTTAAGATATCGCTTGTTGGATTCGCTTTTCGACCTGTCCTGGCTGACTTCCTCCTGCTTTTTTGCCGCCACGGCGGAGGATTCATTTCCGATGCGCGTCGCGGAGGGGATGAGAGCACTGCAATAAAGGGATCAGTGGGACGAACGAAGGTTGCGGGAGACAAGACAAACGTAGAGGCAGTCAAAGCAAATCTCACGGTGGTGGCAGTCTCCGGAACATTGAGAGTTCTGGTCCCGCGCTAAGTCGAACTTCCGCGGATTGAATGGGCGGTTACACACCTGTCTTTGCCCCTTGCACACGTCTCCATATCTGCTCCTCCATCCCCGCTCTCCCTCCCAGACTCTTCGGTGGATTCAGAGTCATGTTCGGAGTCTTCGGACGAAGACTGGGTTACGTGAGGCCTAGGACGACAGCGCTGAAAAATTGAGAGGAGTGAGGGGGCAAGGCGGCGAGACAAACGTTGAGTGGGCTGAGGGAGAAGAAGTTGTGGGCATGATAAATCTTCTCCCTGGAGTAGATGAGAGGGATTGGATCCTTGCTAAGGTATGTCTTGCCCTATCAAGAGCAACATCAGTTTATGTTGATGACCTACGGAGTTTTACAATCATGTAATGTCTCGGGCACTCCTGAAACGAAGTGTATTTTTGACAAAAAGTGGTCCACATAGCCCGATTGGACCCACCGTTGCATCCACTTCCCAACATTCATTTCCGAAGTCAACTGTTTTTATTCTCGACACTTTGCCCTTCTTTCACCCGGCGAATCTTTCCCTCAGATCAGTTTAGATCTGCTATGGCTAGCCCTTTTTTTCCAGATCCTATCGAACGGAATAGAAGCAGGACTGGTAAAATCATGTGGTCTGTGTGAGACTCTACTGCAAAAGCGAGTTCCTTTAGCTCGATTAGAGCGAGAACTAGGATGCTCAATCAATGAATGAGAGCTTAAACGAAAAGGAAAGACAGGAACCAGCTTATGCTAGCCACACTGAAGTGCAGGGCCGCTTATCAAGCTATTTGGTCTCAGAAATAAGACAGTGGATCTTACAGGGGCGCTTCTACGGCCCGGGGAACTTACCTCGATTCTTACCGCGCTTTCTGCTATGAGTGCGAAGTAAGATGATGAGGAATAAGATGAATTTACATTAACAAGTGAGGCCTCTTTTATAGGCCAATGAATCGGATAAAAGATCAAACAACATCGTGGGAAAACCCGTAATACATAAGTAGATAGAAATATAGAATAATCTGAAAGCATGGAACGAAGAGGAAGCTGAAGGGAATCAAACGAGGCTCACCAGGGAATCGACGGATCTTGCCTTCCAGCTTCTGGATAAGGCTAAGATACCATGCGGTTATCTTCCCTTCTTCTCCCAATCGATTGTACGCGCTTGGAGCCAACAGGAGAGGTGTAGAGAGACGGGGGAGTTGTGAGGTATACAGTGGTCAATGTCACTTCCAAGTTAGGCAGGAGCCGCTTCCAGAATAGGAAGGTATTGCCGCATGTGAGCGGATTGACCATTGTATCTCACAGTCTGGAGGGGTTCTCCGAACTTTCACGCGAAGAGGTTCAAGAGAAGGCCAAGCGATGGCTTGCTGCTAGTCAGCGCTGTCTGGTGCTTGGAAAGTAACTGGAACAGCCACGAATACGAACTATCCAGTGAGTGTCATGTGGCTTAAGAGAGAATGCTAGACACTTCTGCAGAACCATTTTTCTCTTTTGCCGGAATTTGCAAACTACCGGCATACCCACTTATACGGCAACCTTTGCTCTATCCCTCTTGGGAACTGCCATCCGTATTTCTCAGCTGTTAAAACTACACACAGGTTAGGCGAGGACAAGAATGTGCGTTCGTTCTCTCCCTGTTCCTCCATCAAGCTTGATGTTCCGAGCAGAGAATGCCACCCGACGATCCTGCTCTTCCGTGGGGAAGGAACTCGCTGAAGCGGCAAACGGCGCTTCGAATCTTCGGGATTGTGTGCTTCGTCAGTGGTTATTTTGCTTCACCGTCACCCTTTGTGCTGAGAGATAAAAAGCTGGACTGGATGTCAGCGACGACTACCGATCGAGCTTACCTCATAAACCCGTGCCTAGTCGACTCTGAGCCTCCAATGAACGTGAATGACAACTCTCTCTCCCACATGTCTTCGTCAGTTACTCGACAACCCCCTGAAGTTCTCACCGATGTGAGTTACGAGCGCCTGATGCTGGCGGCGGTGAGAATGATGCAAAGGATGCACGAAAATGTCCTTTGTGCATCAAGCAAGGGACCAGGATACGATGTCATTCTTTTGCTCGATGGTGTATGGCACACCCACTTCCTTCCTTGTCTTGCTGATTGGTGTTGCTGTGGTCACACAGCAATATCAGGACATATTGAGCCATCTCCCATCGGAGCTCACAAATTTACAAACATCAAATCAGTCTCCTCTTCTTCATTGGCAGAAACGTACGTTCTTCATTACCTGTTATGGAATGCAACCCAATCCTGACAGCTATTACAGACGGGTCTCAATACATGGTTCTTGCTTTACTTTTGGTGTCTAACTGTGGATACAGACTGACAGGAATGCGTAAATAGATACACTACCTAGTGATGAAGCTCCATCGACCTTTTGTTCCTTTCTTCAAGAGTACACGACCGCAACATGGATACTCCAAGGATCAGTGCATCAGGTCGGCAAGCGTTGTAGTCTGTTCAGTTTTTGAGCTGCGAGGTGGGCGTTCACTTCTGTCAGTCTTTCTCTTAACTCAGTGTACACATCGCACATCAGAAACATTATCACACGTCCCGTAAGCTTCGTCCTTCAACTCAGCATGTTTGTTGATTGCGTCACAAAACAGGCACATGTACCACCATGCCTTCGTTGCAACCGTCGTTCTTTTGGCCGACATGTTCGAATCAATTGAAAACGGGGTCCCGCCGTCAATACTCGAAGAGAAAAGGAGGACGCTACTCCTTGCAGAGGACATTTTCGTACCAGATCGAATTCCTGGGCAGAATCTCAATCATACGGTTACGCAAGTGGCAACAGCAATCAAAATGTTGCTAGACAGTGTACAGGTCAAGAGTAGTGGTGAGTTTATCTCTGTTGGGAGATTTAAAAGTAATGGTCATTGTCAGAGGATCCGGGCACATCGAGCAGATCAAACTCCAATAGTTATACATCTTTTGTGGAGGTTTGCGATCGCTTTTTCACCTTCACTTACAGCTGGATTAAAGACTTGTTAGGTCTTAAAATCAGTCCGTGGCCGTCTTGAGACTCTTCTTTCCGACTGTAACCAAGGTGGCTCTAAGGCCAGAGAACTCCAACCAGCTGCCGCTGTCACTGCGTCATGTCATCTTCCTCCTACAGCCCATCTGTACCATCACCCTCAACCGTCTTACCTACGAACTCACTACTCGGACTCCAGTAAGGACTTCCGGGACTCTTAACCGAAGATATCAAAAATACCCAAGCGACTGGAGGGTCGGTTCAATCGTTCGAATACGCACTTGAATCAGAACCTTTCCAACAACATGATCCTGTCGGAGTGGAAGGAACACAAATACCGCTGACAGTCCCCTCTTCTGCTGCTCCGGTGCCACTTTCTGATTATCACCCTCAACAGCAACTCACTTATGCGATTCAGTCTCCATATAACTTCCCTGCCAACCCATCACACTTTATCCCACTTTACCCCAATCAGGAGCAGTTTGCGCATTATACTTCAGACCACGATCTGCCTCCTGCTCTGCAGGTGCAGTCACCGCACGTCCACACTACTACCATATACGATGATGCGGCACAATACAATCGGAGCCTTTTCCTCACTATATGTCGAGATGCTGACAGCCTCAGTATTTTGCATCCGTTGCTTTTTTCTGTGAATAGCTGCTGCCTTGCGTGCTCGAAGTTATTACAGTCTCCTGTCTACAGCTTCAAAGTTAGTCGGTACTGCAGTATCATTTTGATCAGTTTGATTTACTAGACTCTTCAAAGTTTCCACATTTCACTTTTGCTGGTTTTCAGCCCTGGAGCGCTGAATATTACCATGCGAAGCCTATTCAACTTTTTAATACTTCAATAACCATATTATATATGCTACAGAGGTAAAATCCCGAGAATATGGAAGAACATAGCGTGAATATTATCGATCAAGTGAACTACATTTTAATACTGGCCATGGAAGCAATCAGCATCTCATCCCAGAAAAGAGGAAGGAACTATGGAGGGAAGAAATTGGCAGAGGAGATGCCATCATCTTGTAATCGACTGTCCTAACGAATGCCTAGTCCAACAAACCATCTCTATCCCCAATATGAGATGCGCACCTGTGTACCATATTATCTTTTCTGATCCATCAACGCATGATGAAGACTTGTGTCGTCGTCGTCCTTACATGCGCTGCCGCCTTTCATGCGGAACATGTTGCCGAAAAAAGTGTCGTTTGTGGTAAGTTTCTTCCGCGAGGAGTTGAAGAAGGGAGGGAATTTGAAAAGCGAAATTGCATACGTGCTGTGTAGGGTCAGGGTCCATGTCATGATTTCGACCAACGACAAAGCTGTTCAAATCCAAGGCTTGAATGGAAAGCTTACGCTGAGGGTAAGAAAGAAACGCACAAGGTTAGTGCTCTTGAAAGCTTTTGTAGGGCACAAGAGGTTGAGCCAACGCATAGGATTTCACTTATTTGTTGTGAAGATCGATAAACTCAATCAAACCGCTTTATCCTCGCTCAGTGTCATGTCGCAGCCACCTCCTGTGGATCCGTTTTCTCGTGCCTCTGCTCTCCAGATGATCGATCATCCGTGGCTTCAAAACAGGGCTTCTTTGAATGTTCTACTAGCCCATGGTCACGAGGAACTTCCCCTTGAAAGGCGACCCTCACCGCCAATCAAAATCCCGTTGTCGCGGACGGCAGCTGCAACCCCCGACGACGGTTGCGAAGTGGGGAGCCCTACATTGTCTCGGCGCAGCAGCAGAAGCTCCGGAACTGGTAAGACTTTGGTGATTACCTGCAGAACGTCATGACCTGAAGACACCACCGCAGCCTTATCTGATGATAGTTTATTCAGTTTGAACCATTACGTGACTCTTGCCATGCGTTCTTACCGTTGGCATTCGACCCGACCCTCTCAAACTTCTTCAATTACCCGATTACCAAACGAACTGTTATTCCAGATATTTTACTTTTTCTCACCCTGGGTCTCTCACGTCGAGGATCTGAACCAAGAGTTTATCACACATTTTTGTATCTTCCGACAGGTTTGCTCCTCGTTTGGAGAAGTCGGACTCGGTGCCCTCCGAGACTATAGTACTCGTTTTGCCAGTAGCTTTTCCGCCTACACTTTGAATATCAGTTACCTCAGGAACATGGCGATGGAACATAACTTTATGTCTTGGGAATGGGACGCAACGTCGAAGTTAGGTCAGCCCGTTCCGCCGTCCAGCAGGTCTTGGCCATATTTGTTGCGGGCTGTTGCAGCACATCCAGGTCGTACCAAGGTGCAGATCCATAATCTCCCATGGGATGGTTATGATCTAAAGGATATGTTGAGGTCTATTTCTTCTGCATCAGAAGCATCTTGGATACTTCTCTTTAGAAAACAGCAAGTTCAAATATCTCTGCAGCAAATACTTATTGTCCTCTCACAAAAAGTTCGATCTAGCACTTTATGTGGACTGATTCCTTCGCCGGACGAGCGTTTCACTTGGAGGTGGCGTCCCTTGACTAGCAACTGTCTTTCCCTGCTTCGGTGTTGCTTTTGCGATGAAGACCTCTACGTGTTCGTCGGAGCACCAGAGTCACTCTTGAATGCACACTTCATATCTACCAAAACGCTGAGGTTCAGCTCATTTCATCAACAGCTTACCGCCGAGGGCTTCTGTCACTTTTTGAGAAAAATCAAGACTGCTCATCTTTGCTGTGCTTTTCAGCGGCTGTGTGAGATTGATCAGAAGATTGATCAGAACAATAACGTCTCTGACCTGACGAAATATCTTGACCATGAACTGCTTAACCGGCTCCCCTTGAAAATTGGCTGTGCGCTTGGTGGCACACTTTACTTTGATGGAGGGGAGGAGGACTCTAACCTTATTTCTAATCAGTTTCTGGCATTTGATGCTGAATGGCAATACTTATCAGAGCTAGTTTTACTTTACTGTCATTTTCCATTCAGCGCAATCTGCACCTTCCTGTGGTCGGCCACTCAAAAAGAGCCTCGAGGTGTTGTTACACGCTTGGTTGTCCAGTTAAAGCCATTCTTCGGAGACTGTGACTTTTCTGCCACATGGTTCTCCAAAGCTCTTGGGTCATTTCGAAACTCGCTGGCCATGTCTTCCATCGAAACGTTCTACGAAAGGTGTGGGAAAGAACTTCAATATCAACTTCAGTATGATCCCTTAAGATCAGGAAGGTTGTTTAGGGTTTTCTGTGAGGGGATCTTCCCAGTTGACCTCTGGATCATTGATCAAGATGATGTGCCGGAATCTCTTTTCTTTTGGACAAATTTCGATGCAAACAAGCAGGTTAGTGGTGAGCTTCACTTCCCTTTACTTGTGTAAGCTGATCCCCAGCAATGAGGTGGAAATGCTGGGGAATCAGGACAGCATGAACTCCTGACACTATGTACACGGAGCAACAGAGATGAAATGAGTGCCGAAGAGTGGAAAAGGAGAGAGAGGAAAGGGGACAGCCATATGAACTGAGGAATGAGAGAAGTGGTGGAAGCGGAATGAGTGAACGAGGTCCAACGGACGATATCGCCTCTCTCTCCTCTCTCCTACACCCCCCTCACTCAAGGGCCGAGAGCGAAAGAGATCAGATCGAAAAAAAAGAGGCAACGGAACGCAGACAGAAACAGAGGAGAAAGAAACAAAGCAAAGTATGAAATATGAGAAGAAATAACAATGAAAGTCTAGTAGTAACTAAACAGAGAGAAGCCCCATTTCAGAGCATAACTTCGAGTGTTGTAAATGGCCTAGACCTTTCGTAAGCACGTCAGCAACCATGCCTTGAGTGGGGATCCATTTGAGCATGATTTCACCACTGGCAACCCTCTCTCGCATGAAGTTATATAATGAACATCGATATGTTTGGTCCTGCCATGGCTAGCAGGACGCTTAGCGAGGAGTAAAGAACCGTAGTTGTCGCCTCTGATGAGGTAGGGCCATCATGAGGGAAACCCAGCTGCGAGAGGAATGCCCTGAGCCATACTGCCTCTCTGGCCGCAGCCGACAGAGCGATATCTTCGGCCTCAGTGGAGGCGATAGCCACCCTAGGTTGCATCTTAGAAATCCAAGCGGCGGCAGACCTACCCAGGTGGAAGACAATCCCTGAAATTGAGCGTCTGGTGTCTAGGTCAGCAGCATGGTCAGAATCAGAGTAACCCTCCAGTATCGTGCTGTCAGTAGCGTCCCATATCAGTTTAAAATCGAGAGTCCCAAGCGGATACCGGAAAATGCGCTGCACCATAGACCAATGCCTGCGGCCAGGATTTCCATTATACCTGGCGGCACGGTTCACGGCGGAAGCTATATCTAGGATGGGTATCGTATCGTATCGTCGTTTTCGGAGCACTTCCGGACGGGACGTGCCCTTGTCTCGGCTCGTACCGTACCGTCATCAGTTTTTCAGCCTCAGAGACTGAATGGTATCGTGTGCTCCAGAAAAGATCCACTCAACTGCCACAGCACAGCCTATCAACATTTATATCAGCTGGTGTATAAAGAGAGACTAACTCAATGCGGAGATACTTACCTGGAATAGCCAAGATATCCCGAGCCAAATGTGCAAGGTTTTCAAGGTTGTGTGTTGACTCGTACTTCCAAAAGGCTGACGGATCAGTCTCCCACGCCAAAGCTTTAGGGTTAGGGAGGAAGGTGGGACCAACATCAACAGGAGAGGGCAGAACCATCAGAGTCCAACAAAGTGGCAGTCCACAGCGAACCAAAGACGAAACACTCACAGTGTAGCTTCTCCCTTCTTGATATGTTCCTCTCAGACACTTCCAACAGTAAATAACTAGGAGCAGTGGGGGAGGAGCGATAGTAGGGTGTGAGATGAGGGGTTCCACCAGAAGACGAGACTGGCTAGATCCTGTTTCACTAAGGCTTCTTCAGTTCTGGTGATGGTGAGGGCTCTTTGGAAGGCACTCTGGGTGGTTTATAAGTGAAGGAATTGATGGGGATTGCCCGGATGAGAACGTTGTGAGTCCTCTCATACTCTCCAGTGGATATAAAGGATGTCATTCAACATGATCTCCTTTCCAACCAAGTATCAGCCAACGCAGCTCAATTCATCTTCTTCAAGTATACTATAGATGTGTGGTTTTCCTCTCTTACAGTTAATCAGAATTATATTCACTGTTTGATGTCAGATACGCCACACCAGATGTCAGATTTTGCCACGAATCTCGACTCGTATAGTCCATCTGCTTTTGGGAGCCCCATACCACCAGAGAGTAGAATGCAACCACCCAATTATGGGACAGGCTCTTGTTCTCCACCGAACGATCCTTTCCATGATCCATTTGTGCAACACCAACAGAATCAGCGCGATGCGGCTAATGCAGACGAACAAGAACTCAGACATCGATCAGCCGGACAGCTTGGATCGCAAGCAACAATGACCGGCACTGGGAGGGAGTTAACCTACCCACATTTCCGCACGGTGGTGGGAGTTCTCATTGCTGCCCGTCCTTGGCTGGAGCAAAGTGCTCTTCCAAATCTGTTGAGGTTTTGGAGCGGTACATATCTCTGCATTTTCTGTATGACATTGAGTATGAGTTGGAAAATGGACAGGCGCATGAAGTGCTACAGAAGATGGAACTCAAAGGGGACCTCATGGTTATTGCTTGTGAGGTGAGACAGCGCCAGAAAGCCCCTCGGCAATGGTATGTCGGCAAGGAAATGAAGGTGCGTCTGTGTTCCGTCAGTTGATATGATGCAATATATACCAACCCGGCTTGCAGGATTATCTTCGCCAGCTTATCTCTGAGCTCCTCCAAGCACATGATCTGTTCGCGTATAAAGCAAAGTTTGGTGACCGGGCCAGAGTTTGTACTTTCTCTTGCCATTGTGTTTCTCCGCTGACTATCCAATAGAAATACATTGAGAAAGTAGAACGCAAGGCTGGAACAAACATCTTTGCAGCAGCTTGGACCCTGGATCCCTTGAGTACACAGCGGCCAGGAACGGTCTAATCTAAGGAGCAAGGCAAGTTTTGTCCTGCATGTCTGCTAATTTGACACCATTGCCAGCTTGACGAGGGTATTAAAGAAGCAATGGGACATTGTAAACCTGACAGTGGCAGTTACTGATGAACTCAACATTCGACCCAGTGCTGCCCTTCAAAGGCGGCTCGCTTTCCTTGCGAGTGTCGCTTTGCGCTTGACTATCAAAGATTGAGCCTTTATCTAGCGGTCGTTCTTAGCTGGGCAGCACGGTGCTTTCACTCAGAAGGATTTCTGGAACAAGGTCGACACAAAGCTGGATGACATTTGCAAAGGTGGACCAGTCGAGGTGGGCGCGTATGTTTCCTCTTTCGCTGCTACTCCGTTCACGTTATGCTCAGATGATATGTTGGTGATATAGGTTCTACTCTCAGTGGTTTAATTGGGACATACAAAAGTGGCCGGTTCAGCAAGAGTTTCGAGACGCACTTCGCCATGTGGAGGCTTTGTCTGCAGGTCTCTAAAGGTAAGCTTTTCTTTTATGTGAGCTACTTTGTCTCTGATTTGTTAGGCAGACTCTTATTGTATGTCTCCAACCCCACATCTCCTCTATTCACATCTTCTCTATTCCGTCTCCATTCCATTCCCAGCCAACTGAACAACGCTCACTTTGGCTACTTACATGCAGTTGGATGCGGAGTGCTTATATAATGTCCTTCGTTGCAATTCTGCAATGTAGACTGTTCTGTCCTTCCTTTATGCTCCTGCAAAGTGCTTACCGTGCTTGTGAGGGGAGGGAGAGGAGCTACTGCTGAGGAATTGAAGGCAGAATCGTCACCGGGTGACGGGTGCTGAGAGGTAGCAGCGTTTCCACATCATTGACACTTGGCCGGTAGTTTTCCATGGAACTTGTGTATGATGTTGATTCTCCCCGTACAATGATGGTACCGACTGCCAGAATCCCTTGGTGAGGAAGTGGATAAAATACGAAATCATATTGCACAGGATACAAATCCAAATGGGCCTCGCAACCAAAATCCTTATTCGGCGTTCGCGCCTCCTAGGGATGTGGTGAGGATTCACTTCCAAATCTCCCACCACAACCAAAAAAGTGTAAAACCCACCTCCCCAGGACGTGCTGTCAAATTAGCGGTGTACTACATTCAAACCCTTGAAAGCAAGAAAATAACTAAATTCTGGCTTTGTCCCGCAATTCGGTCATTTCTGATGAAGACGAGGCATTCCGCGGTCATTTTAGTAGATGCTATATATCAACCTACAAACGGCCATTCCCATGGACAAGCTTGGATCAAATGGTTATTCCTAATGGATACGAGGCATTCCGCTGTCATTTTTGGTGGATGCGAACAAATGGCCATTCTCGCGAACAAGCTGGGTCAATACATCTGCTGGATGAATGAACGCTCATTACAGGAGATCAGAGAATAATCTCATTGGATGATGGCTGAGGATAAAAGACCATACTCGTCAATCTTTGGATTGGTTTGAACGTCACCACTGCAAAGTCTTTCCTCCCCTAGCTTATGTGAGCTTTAGGCAGAAAACCTGCCCCTGGTCTTTGGTTCGTTCGTCTCTCTTCAATGACGAGAGCAAAATGTGAATATCGTCTGCTTTTTTGTTTAGACGTCGCCGGCTCTATCAAATGGTCACCGATACTCAACGATATTTGCATCTTACCATGTCTTTTGAGGATTTGGGAACGATAGCAACGAACCGATTACTCTCGTGGACTGAGGATGCGTGTGGTCTGTCCTCTCACCACTTAAATTGAATGTTGTTGAGAGGAAAATACATCAGGGGCATGTTCTCGAAGGCTCTTCCAGGAATTAAAAGGGGTCGACGATTCGAGAACTCGCTGTGACGTCTGTGGTATGAAGAAATGTCCCCATACGGCACTCCATCGATGCGCGCGAAGGAGCCAAAGACCGTCAAGGCACTCTTCGAGACCTTGAAAGGCCTCTTCCAAGATGATTTTGTTGAAGACAACGTCAAAGCGGTGTTGTTTAAGGCGTCTCCAGATTTGGTCTCGGTTTTGGAGGGCATGAGACTGGATTTAGGGAGGGAAAGGGATGGAGGTACCCGGAGCCCAGCGTGCAAACCGTCAGCACCTGTTTCATCTTCACTGGCTAAACGCCAAGCTCCTCTCACAAGCACAAGTTCCATTGCCATTTCCAACTCGAAACCGCTGACTCCAAGAGGAACATCAGAGGAAGCCGTTGTTGAGCGGCATGGAATTGTTCCGTTGGATGGATTGGGATGGATGAACCGGCGCGTCACTTTTCCTCTTAGTGCAAGCCTCAAAGTCTCGAGCTCAGCAGAGTTGAAGAGAACAATCGCACCCAGCTTGACATTTCCGCAACTTGCACAGCAAGTGAAGGTGCCGTGTCACCAGTATCCAGGAAAGAAGAAACCGTCTCTCATGACTCCCAGTCGAGCCAAAAGGGTCATTAGTGCATTACCTCGTTTTTCCTCAAATCATGTTGGTCGAATGTCTAGCAATCATGTCCGCACCGGTGCCACCAAATCTTTGCTCCTGCGTCGCCCCAAAGCCCCACCACGCGTAGTTGAGCTTCCTTACCCTGGCTACACCAATCCGCTAAGACCTCTCCCCCCGCTTAACCCTCCACCGCCGGAACCCGAACGAAGGAGCCAGCGGATATGGGGAGAGACCATGAGGAGGAAGATCCTCGATATCCCTCCGCCAATCAAAGGCGATCCTTTGAAGGTGATAACGGGCTTCGAAATTGTGGCTAGCGAGGATGAGGATGAGGCTTCATCGACTAGTTTCACCCTTCTCCAACCTTTGAAGACCGAATGTAACGTGAAGGAAAAGGAGAAGCAGATCCTGCGACAGAGGGGGGAAGCAAGCTTGGCCCCATCGGGACTCAAATCGTTGGAGCCTATGGACCCACTGCAACCTACTCATGATCAACCGTCTGCCACTGTGGATTCTTCCCCAGTTGCTGCTATGTCTACGCAGGCAAAGGAGAGAGAATCGCAGCCCCTTCTTCCATCTACCAAATTCGCTCCGATGCTGGCTTCCTCTATGTCTGATGAACTGGATGCGGAGGGGGTGAAGAAGGATGATTTGGATTTGATACTATGGTGCTCGGAAGGAGAGGATGATGATGATGATGAACAGCATGCCGTGTTGAAAAAAGAATGGGACGAGCATAACAAGGATAAGGAGACTTGGTTCGTCAAGCGTCTGGTATCTTTAGCCAATGCCACTCGTCCTTCTGCTCTCACCGCCATCTTTGATCCCTCCAAAGTTAATCGAGATTTACGCATCAAAGCGATCTCCTATCGGAATAAGGTGCGCATACTCGCCAAAGCTTCTCTTCCCGTTATTGAGTTGGAGAGTGACCCCGAGGACGAAGTGGGGGTGGAAGCCCAGGTGAAGGAGGAGAATCAGGAGCGAGAGCGTCATGAGGTCCTAATGGCTCCACCTCTGTCACCACGGACGACTAAACGCAATATGCTGACAGGCGAATTTAGCGAAGTTCTGTGGCAGATTCTCATCAGGGAGAGGCAGGCGAGGAGAAGGAGTGGATGCTATAACCCTGGGGATTGGGCAGAGGCCATCAAGGATTCAATCCGCGTAAGCCCGAACAATGCCTTGGAAGCAACGGCAATAAACTGAAACGACTGTAAAAGACGTGAGTCAAACCGAGGAACTTCTGTCTGTACTCCTGATGCTCAGATTCTGCTCATGCCTGAACTGAAAATCGCTCCTGTGGAAGAGAGGTCGATAGAATTCGACGGAAAGGGAGACGGCGAACGGGTATATGATACGGAACAATAGGAGTGCTGGATAGGCTGCGATCGTCACAAAGAAGGGAAATTGAATTTGAGTATTCATGGTTTGTAATATCTCTGGTTGTATCAATCATATTGCTGGAAAAATCCAACTGATTCCATTATTGCCGTTTGTATAAAACACGCGACTTTGCGAAGTTGTGAGAACAAAGAAACTAGCGCGAACCTTAAGCCCCACTGCGGAGTTTCGTCCAAACGAGTCATGCCCTAAACATATTTTTGCTTGCTTGTGCTTCTTCGTTTCGCCTATTCTGCAGGAAATGGAGATGATTGGCTGCTCGACGCCTTGAGGGATTTGGGGTTTAATTGGACAGAGTTTAGTTTAATTGTTGATGGATATTGTTAGAGACTGCAAAAAATTCGAGAGGAATGCGGAGGAAACTGCGGATGAAATGCATTCAAAGGCAGACAAAACTCAGAAAAATGTGGAAACGGCGGCGGGCCAACCCTCCGGCTGTAGCACCAACTCTTCGAAAGTCGCATGTTTTATGCAAACGGCAATACATCCTTCTACCAAGTCATGGTGTCTGTCCTTCCAGCAGCTCTTGTTCTTACATTTCGCTTCATTACCTCCTCCATCATTGGCTCCTCTGACACTTTACACTCAATTGTTAAGTCTTTTGACAATCCCGGCTACAGTTTTACACTTCTGCTATTCCCCCAACCTAGCCATCTAACCCTTTGCGTCCTGGACAAATCGGCGCTTGGCTGCCTGTTTGCCTATTCCCACTCTTCATCTCACAATCGACAATGGGACATGGTGTCAGCCCTGACACATCAGGTGCTGGCGGTGTATCTGGAAGCCCTCCGTGCTCTGGCGGATTTTGAGAAAGTCTTCAGCAGACACCGTGACATATTTTCCCTTCATGTCGCCGCAGACGAAGTCCTAGGCATCTTTGCTCTCTGTAGCAGTGATGATTTGACGGGATGGTTAGACCTGCTGGCGAGACGCTTCGGGGTTGGTTTATTAGTGAAGGATTAGCGGAGGTGTTGGCTGGAGGCATAGAAGCACGGGTGCCGAGAGAATAAGGAGGAAGAGGCGTGACCATCGATGGATGGCTATTTCGCTGTCTATTGTTGTGAAGGTGCGTCAGTGACTCAGGCAGAGGCCGCCAGCAGTACACGAACAAACTCTGTTTCTGGAATGATTGTTGCTTATTTTGTGAGTTGTTGAGGGAAGACAAGTAGAGGTTAACTGGTCACAAACGTGCGGTTTCAATGTCAGTTGCACGTGACCAGAATCATTGTAGATACTTCCTCCTGCTATTCCCATTCCCATGGCTCGTCTCTTCAATATCTCCTCCCACGCTTAGCAGCATCGCGTCCCCAACTTTTCGCGGACCTCTTTAGCTTGAGCTCGTCCCTTGATCGAGGCTTACTCTTTATGTTGTCGAATCGACCCTCTTTCAACTCTGGGGTTATTTTTCGGCTTCATTTCAGCTTGGACACTCTTATGAAGGCTTCAGTAGATGCAGTGAATAGAATAGACTTACTTCTGGCTGCTTCGACGGCACAGGAGAAGTTTTCTAACGGTGGTCAACAATGAGCATCCTTATGTGCTTCCATCCATGCGACTTTTCCTGTTGGCGAACACTTGGTATAATTCCATATCTGGCATCTTCCAAAGCAAAAGCGGTGCAGCTTGAGTCTGCTGTAATGCAATGTGGTCTGTTCATGCCAATATGACTATGGCGCAAGGCAGTAATCACTTTCCTTTATGATCTACATTGGTACAGCTTGGACTGCCTCATCCTGTACTTTAATGTTATACATTATCTGTCCTAGTACTGCAACCTATGTTCTCCCCATTTTTATGACAACAGTACATATAAACCTAGGTATTTAATATACATCACAAGAGGATTGGATAATTATTACTATATTTTCTTTAATGACATTCTGCATTCTTACTTCATGTCAGCAGAGTCAATGAGATTCAGGACTAACATGAGAAGCAATCCTTTGGGTTGCAGAGTGCCTTGAGGTCATAGAGGGTTCATGATTAGGCCTTGAAAGTGATAGAGAAACATGGTGAGGTAAAGAAGGGGAATCCTCAGTGGAAATTGAATGGTCTATGGGGCTTGTCCCAAGATTGAACCGTGGAGAACGTCTCACTGGGATTGGTGTTGCGATAGCGGGTGAATACGTGAAAGGCAAGATGAATATCAATGAATGTTGATCATGATGGGCGCCAATAAACATGCTTTATATGAGTGAGATAATTCTGATTCTGAAAGTCAACCGACAATTGCTGTGCGCCGTGGAGCATCGGATGTTGGAAGTTGGCAGGTTCAAAGATTCTGAACTTAGAAGGAAGCACTGGTCGTTAAATGCTGAGAAGCTGAGAACCCTGAACGTTGTCAGACCTGAACACGTCAGAAGTTAGATCGGCCACTTGAAAAGGCAGTAAGAAACCTTGAGTTGCACATTACATTAGATATTGTCATGATTATAACCTAAATGTTCAACATCCTGTTATCATAATGTGCTTACAGATGTAATGCATTATGAGCTGTGGAAATTTAATGTAAGTTGTATTACATTACTTAGATCAAATTTTTTTGTAATGTAATAGTGTAATGGTGGGAGCCCTGGTTGGTATACCTGTCACAGAAGTTCTATATGACTGAGCGGTTATCAGTGTTGTCGAACAGGATGCAAATTGTGATGGGAATGCCTATTGGGCTGTGCAGATTATCTTTGAGTAATGTTGCCCAATTATTTCAATAGAAACGATGATGATCATTCACCAACTAGAGATGCCAACGAGTAGGGCTCGCGAGTACGGTACCCTTACTCATGAGTATCGATCAGCTTAAAGCCTGATTTGTAACTTGTTGTGAACCTTTGACACCCCTTGTATTAACTTAGACCCTACTCGTCAACATAATTTCACAGTTTAGGCACATTAGTTTACATAGATTGACTTACTATACATTAGTTTGGCTTAAACACCACTATTACTTGTATCTCAGAGCCAGATAGAGCCATTTTGAATGTGAAAAGATCAAAATTGATATAAAACTCTCCTTAACTCTTTCAAACGAGTACTCCACCAGGACATATGCTCATGAGTACTCTTAGGTACTTAGCAGGGAACACAAACAGGTACCCCTGATGAAAATTTACCCTCTGTAGCTGATTTGTAACTTGTTGTGCATGGGTACCTGTGGCACAAGTGCCCACGAGTACCATGCTCGGTGACATCTCTATCTTGCTGTAGGAGAACGGATCTCTCTATCCGATATGTCGATGCATGGCTCGGAATTATCTTGCGATCCCAGGCTCAAATGCAGCAGTTGAGCGTCTGTTTTCATGGGGAAAATAGATTGCCTCAGATGTACGTGCTTCCATGGAAGATCAAAGATTGGCGGAAATGATGATGACAAAAGCATGACTGGTGGAAGGTCTGAAGGTGCCGGAGGTCTGGTGAATCCGGATATAGATACCTTTGTTTATTTTCAATTATTTCTACCCCTTTTAATTGTTTGCATAACTATACAGTTTCATCATTACTTATTGCAATGCTAAGTATAACGGACTGTCAGTTCTTTTAGCTCACAGTAATTTATCTTTTTGTTCTAAAGCAGTTCTTTATGCATTGCATTTTGACTGTCTTGAATATCCGTTCAATCATGTAAAAATACTATGGAAACACCGTAAACTGTATTGCTGGGAGCCCTGCAATGAGCCTTTCGATACCACCCACAATCATTCAATGGAGACCAAGGCATATCAATTCATCGGAACTATACTTCACCGTGCCCTCATTTCACCATTTTTTGATGTCTGACTTTCTCTTACCGAACAGCTCGAACAACTGACGGAGGCAATGGTGCTTACGACTATCTCGCTTCCGAAGTGCCAAATCGAGATTTATTCCGTGGCAGATCCTCCACGACTTTCTTGCAACCACAACAGGTGCCTTGGTCTATGCTGCACGCTCACGTCGCCTGGATCAAACCCTTGAAGTCCTTCTTATCCAGCTTGGGACAGATCACCTCGAGCAACTCTTTGGAGTACTGTGTACAGTTGTCTATGGCAACTGCAGCTTTGACATGCTCCAAGCTGCCATCTCATCAGTTGCTGTCTTTGAGGTCTGTGATATCCTCCCTAGATGCTACATCATTTGTGAGCAGCATCTATGCCATTGTCAAAGCATCCATATGTTGAGCTAGCCCTTTTGGTTTGATGCGAGGCAGAATTTATTTTTGGGAAGGCTGGTTCGCTGTTCTTCTGACCAGTAGGGCTTTGCACCGTCCCGTCCATTGATTTTTGACTCTGAGACGGCAAATCCCTCAAGTCAAGTGTAGCTGCTGTGTGCTCAAGTTCATCGATGCGAGGTCCCGTGATGATCCCCTGGATCTGTTCAATTTCCCCAGGAACAGTTCCAGCTTCGAGAGCATTGATCCAACTCTCATAGACAGCACTTCCTCTAGCTGTTCTGGGCTGTCTCTTCTAGCCCCAAGATAGCTCACTCAGTCTGCCAAACAAAAATCAAGAGAGACACCATCAGTCCAGTCTGCACTCGAAGACCTAAGCATGAGCTCATGACAAGAAGTTTCTTCTTGCACTTGTTGATGGCTGTGTTTTATGGATAATCCCTTTGTTCGAGACTGACTCCATGGGATCTCACCAGGCTATCAAATGCTTGGCAGGACCTCACTTAGTACCACTCTTCTCATGGAGGTGTATTGTGGTGTTCAACAGGAGAATCTTAAGACGCTTCATGAGGCTGAGAATGTCGGACTGGGATTGGACAGGTGTGAGGATGAGGTCAAGAGGTCTTTCTATGCTCTCATGGCATTTGTGCATGGAAAAGAACCTGTTCTTCGAAAGCCTCATGATCTAAATGAGGAGTGCCACACTGCTGACTTCCTTAAGAGCTGGATCTACAAGGTGGCAGATTATATCGCTCTTCTCTCTCATACACTGCAACAAATGCTCTCATCCCATTATCAGAGTCATAACAGGCCTGGAGGCTGTGTAACTTGACAGGAGTCATATCTCCGTTCTGATTCTTTCCTGCCTTGCCCTCTCCTTCAATGTAAGCTTCGGTGGTTGTGTAGTTAAATGCAATACTATTACATTTCATGTCACTCAATCTGTTCCTCCTTTACAAAATAAGCAAAATTGGCCAGAAAGCTGCAACGAGAGCGTGAGACCGGGCTATACTTTAAGGAGGCTACCTCATGCGATTATAGAAGAGGTTTATGTGGAAAGAAGGCTGGCGGTTCGGAATTGATCCTGAAATCAAACAAACAATTTAAATGGGACTCAGGTGACCATCCACAACTGAACTTCGGCATGACTTTTGAGACCTGGCAGGCGGTTCCGGCTCCTCTTCACGCGCTCGCTTTCCGGAGGGGCGAGAGGAGGGATAGACGACCTCGCCTCTATATGCCGAATCTCCTTGTTTCCTCCACGCGTCGCCACCCTTCGTCAATGCCCTTTGAAATTTCTTGCGCATGTATCCATGAGAAAGCATGCGACCTGTAGCCGGTTTCGTCTTGTCGCCTCTGAACACAAATACTTGTTCGGATTCAGAGTCTTCGTCGTCTGAAAAAATTCTTCCCGCCTCCATCTCCTCCTGGAACCGGACCAGAAATTTCAAGGATTGAAACAAGGAAAGGCAAAGCTTTTTAAGATAAGGGCTGTTAATCTTGAGATTGCCCACGTCCAGGGCTTCCAGTCGATTGTCGATTGCTAAGTCAATCTTGTCGCAAGACACTCTCTTAAACTTGTTCAACACGCGGCCTCGTTTGTTGGAAGTCATCGTACTCGGTGCGCTGCGAGCTGCAACCCAACAGAGGACGTAGACGAAGGATTCGATGTCGTCCCTAGGTTCATGCTTGATCCAAGTTTTGTGTTGCAAAGACTCCAACAGACGAATAGACATGAACTCCCAAGTCCCCTAGCCAGCCAATCAATTTTTGGCATACCGAGAAAGAGAAAACACGTACCGTCCGTTCTGCCACATTTCCACCGTCAGTCTCCTTTTTCGCGAACTCCCAATCGATCAAAAAACCGTGAAATTCGATCTCACAGTCCTTTTCTTCCCGAACCAAGATGATGTTCCCCACAGAAATGTCGCGGTGTAACATCTTCAACTTGTCCCAAGCATAGTAATGAGCTGAGAGTGACGTTAGAAAATGTGATGCCAATAATTCGAATCAACGAACCTTCAAGCGCGTCAGCAAGGCCTTTAACCAGCTCGTAGGTACAGCTGAACTCCGTAAGAGACTTGCCCACTTTGCTCAACACTAGGCGGGAGTGAGCTAACTGGTGAGTGAGGTCGTTATCGCCGAATTCGATGCTCGTTGACTGCAACGGTCCATCGATATCACCATTGGCCACGACGTGAAGGACGTTGGGCACTTCGGCTTCGTGTAATTCAGCATAAATGCTCGCTTCCTCCGGGTATCGAGCGTGACGCCAGGTATCCTTGAGCAACACAATGCTTTTCTGCAGTGGGTCGTACGCTTCAAAACATCGAGTTCCGCGTCCGACAGACTGGTTGTGACGGAATTTAAATGGTGCCGAGATGTAGAAGGTTTTCCCTCCAACGACGACCTTGAACAACGGATTGGTAGCTGTGATTTTGAGGGCCACCCTGGCGTGTAGAGCTTCGGGGTCGTCGTTCGAGACGGGTATCATCGTCGTGTCGATTCCTCGTTCCTCCTTCGACGCGCGAGTGAGCTCCCAAAAAAATTTACAAAGGTGTTCTTGTTGCGTCCAGTCGAATGAAGACGAAACCCAAAAACCGGCGCGGGAATGAGAGAGAAGACGTGCGGTCGTTTGGCGAATAAAGAATGAAAAGGAACGCGTTCTTTCCTGGCAAGATAAAGCGATAGTGCTGTAAACGACTAACTGACCCCGAGTCTGAATCCCAGCCTTGGTATCCGTCTCGAATGGGAAAGGGTTGTCTCTCGAGGGCGTGGTGACCGCGGAAGGATAGGGTTGGCCGGCTACCTGTTTTGATCTGCTCTCCCCGGTCGCCAGCTTTCCGCTGGTTGCGCCACCCCCCCTTCCGCTACTCTCGGACTTGCCAACCTCTCGATCCAACTCCATATCGCTTTGTGTGTTCGGGATGTTCGCAGTGCGCCGGATGTTGTCGTCGACGGCGTTTGGAAGAACTGGGCTCGTCTTCTTTTTGTCCTTCGCCTTCTTGTCCTCCTTCGCAGCAGCTTTCGCCTCTCTGACTGATTGGTCTTGAAATGGCTCGTCTGCCTCTTCCACTTTGAATTCCCCAACACACTGAGCCTTCTTCATAACCAAACCCACCGTCTCCGTATTGTCGTAAAGAAGGACGTCTGGCCTAACCATCTTCGCTCCGTGCACAGGCATAAAGTTGTTGTCAGACTTTCCACTCGTGTTGACCAGGATCCAACCGTCGTTCAAAAATGGTTTCAAGTATTCAATCTGAAATTGTATTAGATGGCTTCAGTTATGCAGAGATTTGACGTACCGTAGGATCATAGTGATACTTTTCTCCTTTGGGAAGAATTGGAATCCTGCGTGCGTCCCACACCTTCTTAAACTCTACATTCTCGTCACCAGCATTAGGGAAGAAGTGTTTGAGGTAGGGTTCAGGCGCGATCTCGCGAAACTTTCCCTTTGTTTCTTCAGCAGCATTTTCATACGCCTTTTCGTTGGTTTCTTCCACAGGCGGAATGTCGTGTTCGAGATGTGAATCGCTGTTAATACGAAGTGGAGTGATGTGTACGCTGGCTTGTGCTTGGGCTTTGTCTGAGCTCGGAGGAGTTCCCATATCGAGGTCTGTTTAATGCCAATCCCTTGTGAAAGCCGCTTCGTCGTTAACGCGTTTCGTGGAAGAATGAGGACCCCTAACCCTACATCCACCCCAGAGCCCCCAAAGTGGAAATTATGCCTCCTTACGATGGTGTCCCCACAGCTCCAGCCTCCTCCGAATGCCACCAAAGAAGAAGAAGGACCTTAGTAAAAAAGAGGTGTTGGCTAAAAGGGAGCAGGACTTGGTGGAAGTAGTGAGGATTTATTGGAAGCTCCAAGAAGAGGCCGAGAGAACCAAGGACCCACAGTGCGCCATTTCCTATAGAGAACTGGCTTCACGGTATTCCTATCCAAATGGAAATGGAGGTTTTACCTTCATGAATTATGGTACTCTTAGGTACCGGTGTCTTGGAGGGTTAAACCGGGTAGAAAGTCATCAACATCAGCGCTTGTTGAGTAAAGGAGAGGAAGCAGGACTGGTGAGCTGGATTCGGTGGGTCGGAGATTCAGGGCTTCCTCTTCATAGGAGGGGTTTATACCTGGTTGTGAAGAAGATTGTGGGGAGGCCACCAGGGAAAGGCTGGTATTATCGTTTCATGAAGCGGCATGGAACAGAGATTTGGAGTTTCAAAGCAAATCCTTTGGATCCCAAGCGTGCAAAAGCTTTCAATCGGACATATGTCCACTCCTATTTTGATCTTCTCGAGGGGGCCATGAGAAAATATGGAATTTTATGGGATGATGTGGCAAACATGGATGAGAAGGGTTTGTAGCTGGGAGGAGGCCGGAAGATAGGAGTCCGTTGCGTAATTGGGCCTGCTGAGAGAAGAGCCATTTATCGAGCAAAGTCAGACAAGCTTGAACTGGGAACCCTTATCGAATGCGTTACTGCGAGTGGCAGCTCTCTCGCACCGCTTTTATCTTCTCAGGAAAATGATTCCAGAAGAGTTGGTTGAGTGGGCTATCGGATGATCAAAGAAAAGAGATCTTGTCTGTCCTTTTCAATCTGAAAACCTTTTCTTTTACTTATATGACTGATCTTAGCATTGCCCTCTCCGAAAATGGATGGACAGATGAGGTTTTGGGCTATCTGTGGTTCATATCAATTTAGTCCCTTACATCCAAAAGCGGCCCGATCCGACACATCCAGCTCTCCTCATTGTTGATGGCCATAGTTCTCATGCTTCTGCTCTCATCATCCGTTATGTCTGGTATTACCTCAGCAATATTGTCCACATCATTTGCCTCCCTCCTCATACCACACACAAACTCCAGCCATTAGATGTCGGAGTTTTTGGACCGGTTGGTAAAGCTTGGAGTAAGGTCACTGATGATATGCTGGAGGACGGGTTTGATATTTCCAAGAAGAACCTCAATATGAGGTACCTAAATATGCCGGGCGGAAGGAATGAAGCCCACAACAATTGTCAATGCGTGGGCAGCTACAGGCCCGACGGTGTATGATTACTCAGGAATCACCTTTGTGGATCGGGACCATTTTACTGAGGCTGATTTCGCACAGGCAAGGCAGACTTCAACACACACTCAGCCACCCAACTGTGTTCCTCCTCACCTCGCCGAAAGCTCTCATTTAGAAGACCCCCTCGCTAACAGCTCTGACCCACTCTCTGACGACGGCTTCAATGACTCTCTCTCAGATTCTGGGGAACCTCCAACCATTGAGGAGGGCTTTCAGCTCATTGATGCTGAAACCTGCCTTCTACGCATGGAAGAGGTGCCTCCTCTGACGCTTAATTCAACACAGTTACAGGCTGCTCAACTTCCACTAGAACAAGACATCTCCACTTCTTCTGCTGCTCTGGTTCTCCCAACTCCGATGAGACTCCCTTCATCCCACGCTCTCACGGTGACCCTGTATACTTGGATCAACCCAAATCACTTCTATCCAAAGAAGCCACTAACCATCTTCCGCAATCGAGAGGGGCAGAGGATCCACATCTCTGCCAAAAGCCTATCGATGTTGTTATTTCATGCCTTGTCTGGCAGCAACCTGTGTGGGACGATACGATATGGGACGGTTTAAGTTTCACGGTAGTGTAAATGTTTGCCTTCTTGGCAACCCTGAGGGTTGCATGGAGGCCTAATGAAAGACCTGGTGGTTTATTAGGATAGAGGGCCAAGGTAAGCCAAAATACATACCAGTAAGGGTCTTTAAATACATGTTGCTTTCTGGGCCTCGCTCACACTCTATCCAGTGTTCGTAGATTGTCTTGATGAGGTCGGATGATGGAGAGGGATTAATCGCATCGGCTTTTATAGTTGGATCGGCAGCTCTGGATAGAACAGCTGGGAACTGCTTCAAGATTGGCTTGAATGGGCTGGAAGGCCATTTGTGACGAATCTGTTCTTCAATAGCGTACTGTTGCCAAACTCGTTTAATCTGCTGGACATGCTCCGAATGTAGCTCTGCAAAACACAAAGAGTGTATAAGTTGTTTTTTCTAAGCAAAGACAGTAATTACGCACGCTGAATCGCTTCTCCCAGTTTGCCAACATCAGTCTTTGGCCGTAATTCTGTAATAAAGTTGAACAGCTCTCGAGTGACAGCTGATGACTCCCGGAAGTAAGGTATTCCATCTATGCAAGCAACTTAGTCATGTGTTTATTAAATCATTTTAAAAAATACACGATACCTAATTCATATGGCTGAAAGTTCCTCCAAAAGTTAGGAGAGGTTGTGCTCCATTTGCCATGAGTCTGACATTTGAGAGAACAACCAATTGCTTTCAAATTGCATGATAGCCCATAAACTGAGCGATAACCAGTTGGCGCCAGCCCCTGCTTTTCAACTTTTGCCATGCAGCCTTTGACCGGACATTTCTCCATATTATAGCCAGGAAAGTATTCAGGAGTTAGGACAAGGAGAGGTTCAACGAGAAATTTTTCCGGACAGTCAGAAACGTTTCTTCGCCGTAAATGGTCATAATCGGCAGTGGGAGGAATGAAAAGAGGTCCATAGAGGGGAAAGCAAGTGGGAATAGCTCCTTGGTTAATCTACATTTTACTTGTAACCCAGAGACTTTAAAATAAGTACAGAATAGCATACCTCTCTGTCAAGAACTCGGTTAACAATTTTCCTATATTCTAACACTTGGGCAGCAAAGAATAGTTGCCCCTCTTCTCCCATAATATTTTTATTTTTCTTCCATTTCTCCACTGTATCATTGACCGATTGACTTGTCCACATTGTTTCCCAGTCCACAAGCCAGTTTCCCTTCTTATTCCCAGCCTTCTGTCGAGTGTGGGTCTCTAGCACCTGTTTGCACAGTGCCTTCACAACAGGGGGATCGAAGATGTTGGAGGAAAACGCAGACATGGCGATTGAATAAGGTCCAATGAGCTGGCACTCTGCTGGGAGAAGGCGTGAAGGGTGGGACAGAGTGGATGTGATGAGGAGGGGTGGGGCACAAGAGAGCAATGGCCGTGGAAGTTGGTGGTCGGAAGGTGAGAAGCAAGCAGAAACAGAAAATACTGGGAGATAATTGTTAGTACAACATTCATGCAAAGAGGAAAGAAATGAGATATAACAAGAGAGGCGCACCTTTTCGCCGTGCTGCAGAAGTACACTCACAGATCAGAGAATAGAGGATGTCGGAGGAAGCTAGGTGGATGAGAAGATGGGGAAGGAAAGCGTGGCGGATGGGTAGATGGAAGAAGGAGGAAAGGACTTGCACAACTACACCAGTCCTTTCCTCCGCCTTTGCTTAGGGTTTGTGGGTCCGTCCTCCTTCCTTCTTTTCCTCATTCCATTCATGCTTTCTTCTGAGAACTCTTCTCTTCTTTCGAAGGAAGATTTGGCCGTGTTTGTGGCCCCGGACACTCGGCGTGCCCGACATCGACCAGTTTCCCCGCAGCACAAACTGGTCGACCAGTTTTCGACCAGTTTTAACCCCGACGGTCTCCGACCGCTTGGGCAACAGGTCTGCTGTCCCAGTCTTAAGTGGAGGTGGACGGATCGTCCGGAGCCTATAGATTTAGGTTCTGGACAGTATTGTCTCCCATGTCACGGTGTATGTGACTGATAAGCTGGTTTCATCGGGCATTGATCAGATGGTGATCAGTACGTGTCTCAAAGTTCATCTACTACTAGTAAATGTGTAATATTACTATCCACGGCAATCAGCATCAATAATGTGGAGTGATAACCAACTTCCCGAGAGGTGTTCTAAGGGTGAAAATAAATCCGCCTTAGCAAGATCATTAACGTGATAAAATGTATGTTCAACAGGGTCTGGCTGAACATAGCAGCTTCGCACAATGTTGTCCGTGAGACCAAAGCTGAACCGATCTCCGCCATGTACAAGCGGCATGGTCAAAGCTCCCAAAGGTGGAAGTTGTTTGAAACGATGCTTAGATTTGTCTGCCAACGAGGTGATTAGAGTGTGCTGAATGAGTAGAAAAAACTTTATAAGATGAAAGCAAGAAGGAAGAAATATGTAAAGGGCAAGAAGTGAAGCGTGAATGGTTTTGGGAAAAGAAAAGGGGTTGCCGCAGGGCACGGTATAAAGTGGTCAAAATGGTTGGTGTAATACGGGTTAGGAGTATTGATAATGTGCAATGTTTACGTTGAAGTACTTATCTGATTCCGTGTTCAATTTCCAATCTGTCTCAGTCATTTCTCCCTCGCACACAACCACCATCTGTCTTCTACTCGTAGCGTCTTTTTAATCGTTACGCATTGTTGTAGTGTGCGAGGTGAGTAGCCCTTTACTTTCTTACATCTTACTTATGCCAATGGGCACTCTTCAGGTCCCTTAACATTCCCCCTTTCGAGAGCCCCTGTTATCGTATAAGAGCACCCGGACTAGAAGGTAGGCTTAGGCCTTCTTAGTCCACATTCTTGTCGCTTATTTCTGTCACAGAGATACTGCTACTTGACTCTGCTCGCACCCGTTAGACGTGCGACTAGTTTGGGTGTTTTTAGGTATGCTTCCTTATGTCTTATGGTATTCCTATTATCTTATGCAACTATGTGTTTTTAGCCTTATCAATTCACAGTCCGCTTGCCCCCTTATCGGCTCACCCCACGTTTGGATCCATGCCAGGTCCAAGCTGGGTTATAGTTGGGCTACTTACCTTATGTTGGCTCGAACGGAGTAGAGTTTTAGCCCACTCCTGCTCGAGCCATATTAGTATGCACTTCCTCATGCTTTTTCTTTTTGTATTTCAGTATTCTCTCTGTGGAGTGTGTGTGGAATGAGAATCGTTTGGTGGCTCAGATGAATTTCCAGAGAAGGGGGAGGGCTTCGGAGCAGAAAGGACTGATGCATTGCTCAATAGGCTAATACCCGATTTCGCTAGTTGGCTCTTGAGATGGATACCAATCCAAGTGTACTTGCGGAAGACAATGATCTGAAACTCATTCCCTTCAACGCAACAAGAAGATAATCGAAAAAGCTGTGCAAATGAAATTGTGCCATCTTATTTTGCAGAATAGCGTCGTTGTATCGCGGGGCCTTCTTGTGCCAATTAGGGTGGCATCGAAGGTAATCTTCATATATCCTTTGATCAACAAACGAAGTGAATGGACAGCAGAAGAGGGTGAAGTCTTGAATCTGAATACCCGAAGTTAGCCAGCAAAAGCATGAGGATGATGTAAGGGAAGAAAGCCCTAGAATTGTCAATCTGAGGCAATCGGTCCTGGCGCACCTGTGTTGGAGCTGAAGGATCTAGAAGTTGGAGCAGGAAAAGATGGAGGTCCGCTGCAAGGTCCTGATGTGTTTCGAATTCAGTGGATAACTTGTCAAAGTAAGTCTGATCATGAAAGGTCCTCGACTCGCCACACAAACCGGAGCTTTCAGTGGGGCCTTGGCTTTTGTGTGGAATGGCTCGCTCGTTCTCACAACTACTTCCTTGAGGAAGTTTTGCTGCTTCGATGCGGCGGCCAATGGCTTGAAGTTGCATCATTTCGAATGCACGTTGAGCCATCTAACACAGGATCGTGCCACAGGTTAGCATTCTGCAAAATGCTAAACATGAATGTTTGAATGGCTGCTTACTGATAGCTCCATCTCCCTCGCTATGTTGCTATGAAGCCACTTGAGCAATGATGTGCTCTTTCAGTGGACTGTGGGATCGTTCACCATGGGCTGTCATTTGATGATCCAAGGTTCCACCCTCAGCGATGAGGTCAACAAAGTGCTGGGGTAGATGTCCTTTTGAGAACTTTGTAGACATTCCGAAATTTCGCTCAGAGTCTGTCATGTCAGCTAAACAAAAAGTATGGTGTGAGAAGAAGGACAAGACAAACCTTCAAAGCCCTTTCAATAGCTGTGAGTTTCTCCTGTCGAAGCACAAGGAATCTGTCTTCGTCTTGAACGTGCATCTTTACAATCACCTCGAAAGCTACCAGGTCTCGTAGGGCAGGAACAGCTTCTTGCTCAAGCTCAGCTGGAAGAATCCCAATCAGGCAAACGATTAAAGACCGTAGTATATGATATCCATACCAGCACAGTAGAGAGATTATGTGCCTTCATTGCATCTTGAATCTCCATGCAAGTAAAACTCTCTAAGTTTGTTAGGCCACGTTTAGGGGACTGGCCAAGCATTTCAGCTTTCAAGCTATGACAAAGCCTCAAGCAGGCAAACACACACCTTCTCAGGCCGAATGGAAGACCGGCTCGTTAGTTCCTTTGCCGCTGTGACTGTCCCGCTTTTGCCCTGTGTCTCTTCATATCGAAAAAGGTCATGTCGAACCTGTTTCTGACTGCGTTTAAAAACTGGTGTGAGAGGTTGTGAAGCTCTGCTTTGGGAGCAAGGCAGATTGGACAGCGAAATTCAGACCCAATGCCAAGCAGCAATAGGAGGGTGTATCTGGAAACCGGTAAGTAAATGTTTTATCAAAGTAAAGCAATTCTCACAACTCAGCCATATCAGCCTGCAGCATGAAAATACGCGGGAATATCAACTTGTTGAAGGAGTGGCCAACTTTGCACCTTGAACCCTACATGTTCATATCGACGAATGCCCTTCAATACAATACCAATGACTTTGTGGTATACCGAACGCTTGTACAGCCGGAATTTTTGTCCTTCTTTTGCTTATCCGTGCCAACAACCTAAATATCTCCTGGTAAGTACCTCAGAGGAGCAAGGACAACTTGAAGCTTGCTTACTTCGGGTTGACATCGAATGAGTTGGCACCCTCCTTTACTGTCACTACTCCTTTCTCGAAGAGGAACATTTGCCAGCCACATATACATGGGATGCACGGTTTTCTGTCCACACTTGACAGCGCTTGTTCCATCTGTATAAAAGATGATTGCACCGATACACCCATTTGGATTGGGAAGAGAACCCTGGAGTGTGAATGTGAGAGAATATGTGAACGTGATATCTCCACCAGCGCCTAATAGTCCACAGCTCATCATAAATTCTCACATTGCGACATGGAACTTCCTCGGTCTGTTTGAACTTCTTGACTGGGTAGAACTGCATCGACTCTTGTACAGTATCGTCGCAGATCACCTCTTTCATGATCTCGATAGGATCCCGTATATAGATATGATGCTTGATAGTCTTGCTCTCTAACTCCGCTGAAAGTATGTGGTGTTGGGACTGTTGATTGTGTTAGTAAGACCTCACAAATAGCTCTAAAGTGAGCCATCCCAGCCGTTACACTTCGTTTGTCCCTCCTTAATGTCTCCCTCATATCCTTAAATGAATCTAAACTGAATTCGGGGAGCCTACGTTTCTTGAGGTTCCGAAAAAATGCTGTGGTATCCGATTGTGTCATTCCTTGAAAAAGGCATGGGCAGCCATTTCATAGTTGATCTCACTTTTGAATGGATGATAGGGAGGAAGAGTCGGAACTTCACTAGCGGAGGGCATGATAGATGGACGGTCATGACGTGAATCTGGATGGTGGTACTGGAAGTATGGGCCGCCGAGATGTTCTTTCAGATCAGGGATGATAAGTTGTCGCCTAAGGTAGATAGGATACCAGATGGAAGTGGTGTGGAGAAGAACTACCTAGAGGCCAAGGGTTGATGATGGTGCCGAAATCTGGCCCTTGATTCAGCGATTAGATCACTTTGTTTTGGATTTCGAATGGTTTAATATCAGGACACAGACAGACCTCGAGTATGCATGGCAGCGTATGGAAATGCATCAATGCCATCTTCTCGTTCTTCTGAGAAGTCTGATTCTGAGCTCATATGCTCTGTCTTGAAAACTCTTCAGCATCTCGTCCGAGCTTAATCAGCATTATGCTCACATCTTCATTCCTTCCTGCCATTCTTCCATTTACTTTTACTGCCTTCCAACCTGCTGCATGTGGAACAATTGGATGTTGGCTCATACGACATTTCTTGAGCCAGCCTTTGGCATGCAAGAAGACTTGATTGCAATCAGGGCATTCCACTTGATTGCTTGGTAGTTTCTTGAGCGTATTGATTCTAGTGTGGCGAGGAGCCTTTTGATTTGAACCAGCACTGAAAATGTAGAAAGAGCTGAAAAGACAATGAGGAAGTTGTTGTTTTGATAGACGCGTGACGTGTTGCATGACGTCACAATGTTTACTTTGGCACAGGGGGCTTG
The DNA here is from genome assembly GCA_021432655.1 of Atractiella rhizophila. Lineage (NCBI taxonomy): Eukaryota > Fungi > Basidiomycota > Atractiellomycetes > Atractiellales > Hoehnelomycetaceae > Atractiella > Atractiella rhizophila. The sequence continues at coordinate 74,603 of MU271260.1, forward strand.
AAAAGGCTGATGCTTTCTGCTTTCCTTGTACTTGAACAACACGACTACTCGTGCTTCTCAATATTTCTGAAAGCCTGAGGGAATCATGTCAGACCAAGAAAATAATACAAGAAGAGCTTATAAGAGGAAGTATAGAATGTTGAAAGCTCAAGTGTGTCATCTTCCCTTATTATGAAAGGAAAGGTTATAGGGCAAGGTGTAGCTGGCCGAGGAATAAAAGAGCTCAGGCTGCTCCAGAACATTGTAGCAAGTGGGGATGACGAACGACAGCAGTGGGAAGAAGAGCATGCTCAAGAGCAACTGGCTGCTCTGTAAGAAGCTATGCACTTTGCCAGCAATGAATCTCCCTCAAAACGACGTCGTTCTACTCGTGTTATGCCTACTGCACCCACTAGGCTAGCAAAGATCCAAGCATATCTATCATGCTGGAAAAGCATCTGTCCTTTTGTATCACCCTTGGGCGATAAGGTTCGAAAACATTTTTCCTGCAAGGATCAGAGGTTACAGGATACGAGGAGGACAGAGAGATTGATGGTGTTTCAGATAATAAGGAAGGCGACGAGGATGAGGATGAGGATGAGATCAGGGAGAAGAAGAGAAGAAATCAGATGCGGGAGGTTTGTCGTCAATATTACAAATCCAACCTTATCAAGTTCATCCTTGGCCGCCTCCCACCAGAAGCTTTGGAATGTATAATAGTGAGTGGTTTCAGAAAAAGGTTGGAACATTCATAAACCTCTTTATTCTTCTAACAATCAACAACAGGTCTGTCAAGGGATATCTGAACAGAAAAGTAACAATGCAAAGAGGATTAGGGATGGCTACCGAATCATAATTTTCTGCCGTACGTGAACGATACATGTTTCCGTACCCGACCGTCCAACTCTTCCACCATACTAGCACCGATACGATACAATATGTCTGCCTCCCCGTGCTGTCCGGCTTGGATCGACTTGATACAGCGGAATCCGTGATGGAGTCTGGTTCTACAGCCATGAGTTTGTATTTCGTATTCCCTGTTCACTTGTGTTGAAATGTCATCTCAAATTATTCTGCAAGGGGCACGAGCCATACACGAAACTGCACCTGAAACCTATCAGAACCTTTTCGAAGGCCTTCATGCTTCACTCTCCTTCGTTGATCTGACACCACGACCCAGTCTATAAAATGTGCCTTCCTTTCAGCACTGATCAGACAAGTTCTTAGACTTTTGCTTTTACTTTCGCATAGCAATCATGGTTCCTCAGGAGGACCGGCAGAAGAGACCTCAAAGGCAACATAAGCTGAGGGATATGGTTAAATGAAATAATGAGGATGGAACTGCTCTGAATGAGATGCAGAGGAAGCAAGGGTTGGAAGCGGAGTGAGTTCTCATAAAGTCTGTCCATGGGTGACTGACCAGTGTCAACGTTGACAGACATCCCTGGTTATGCTTGTCTCAAGACTCTTATCACTGCAAGTGGGAGCATGCCCTACATCGCTAATGCGGTACGTTCCCACATTTTATGTGGAGAACAGCATAACATGCAAGGAGGATAGCAACAGTCATCTCTTTACCTTAAAGCAACATCTCTTCTTGCTCAAGTGGGATCTCAATCAGACAACAATGATGACCCAGTCCATGCTGCTCTCTTGGGATAGCGCCCTTCATCTGTCAACGATATCAGTTATCAAGATGGTCTGAAAGCGTTTGCTACTCTGTGGAAGGAGCTTCAAGCGTCACCCTCTTCGGTTCCTGAAGCCATTCTCCATGCTCATAAAGCATATCTATGTGCAGCCACAGAGCACATCCATGCTATTCTCCTGCCTGAAGGTCTCACTGATCCGATAGGACCAGATGGAGCTTTCATAGTCAATGAGAGGGATCAGCACCAAGAGGAGGAGGAGGATGCAAGGTTGGAACCTGACCCCATTGATATCAAGGCAGCTGAGATTGCGGAGATCTTACCATTGAAAATTGATGGCTCAAAGAAGGACAACAAGCGGAGAAAGTTGCGCTCTACATGATGTGCCTGTGAAACGTCTGATGATAGCTAAATTGTGGAGAGCTTCATTCTGATGGCTCCGTTGTTGCAAAGTCAACTTTCCGGGGCACTAACCAAACGGACTGAAGACATTGTATGTACGCTACATTGCTGTCAAAATACTGATTGATGGAAGAACAGGGTTTAGCTGTCACCTGCAGTCACCGCCGTGCAGTTGTCTATTACTTCTACCATTCCTTAAAATGGGAGGATGTTCCTGGATATCTCAAACCGAAGCATAAAGAAGGTGATAAGTACTTTAAGTGCAATCATTGCCCTAGAGTCGTTCGTTCTTCAGCTGCCAGCAATGGCAATACAAGGACTCTTCGAAATCACCTGGAAAATCATAGGCGCTCAATCAGGTCGTTCTTCAGCTTTTTGAAGGAAAAGCAGGACAAGGAGATGGAGATCACGGAGGAGGAGATGCAGAAGGCAGCAGGCATAATACCAGTTTGTCCCTTTGATTGCAAAGCCATTCATTTAGAGTTCTCATGTACACCTGAAATTCCATCTAGATTGATTTGAAAGATGGATCCAGAGCTGCAAGAAAGGGCCAAGGAATCGACGACATCCTGCGACAAGTAGCAAAGAAGTATGGCTCTCAGGTTTGTGGCTCTTTCAGAAATCGATAGGTGCTGACCATATGATACATAGGGTTTTAATTCTACTATCTTCGAGGACCTCCTTACTCACTTTGTTGTCGAAGAAGACCTTCCATTCAGCATTGTAGAAAGTCCATCCTTTCAGGAACTTCTAATACATCTTCAGTGAACAATACCTTCTGCCTCCAAGATTGAAATTTCTGATACTGAAAATGAGGACTCTGCTTTTCGGAAGAAGAGAATAGTGACAAGAAGTTTGAAATACCGAGCCGAAAGGTTCTGAAGGAGCATATATGTAAGGTTGCTTTGAAAACTACAGAAGAAATGGCTAGATATCTAAAGGTGCGTACTTGGATGCTTCTGTATCAGCCTACGGAAGCATGAGGAAAGGCTACTGGAACAAAGATCCATCTCTCACTCGATAACAGGACATCAGAAATTCACTCTGCGTTCCTCTGTGTTAATGCACACTTTGTTGATAGCAAGTGGGACTTGAATGAGGTATGTGGTGGGTTTGAAGAACTCATTAGCCCACATACAGGGGAGAACATGGCGGATGTGATTATGAAAATAGTTGATAAGTATGGAGTAGCTGATCAAGTATGTGCCTTAATTACATTTCATACATGTTCATTAACAGTTGTACAGATTAGGTGCTTTGTCACTGATGGAGCTTCAAACAATCGAATAATGCTGACCGGGATTGAGCAACGAATGAAGAAGCGAGGCATCGACTTTGATGCTTCTGAGCACCACATTCTTTGTATGCCCCATATTGTTCACCTTTCAGTTCTCGCCCTCCTAGACTTTCTCAATGTATGACCAAAATCCTGGTCAGCTACAAAGGCGAAAGGGAGGATGGATACAATGAGTGGGCATCCGACAGAAGTTACATCACTTTCACGGGACATCAACTATCAGGAGTGCATCATGGAGAACCCAGCAAATGAACAGATGGATGCGGGGAAACTAGGCGAGGAAGAGCTGAACAGAATGGAGACAGATTTCAAGCAGATTAGAGGAGCAATACCCAAGGTATATCTTCTGCTCTGTCATTCCTTAACATTAATCAGAGGAACAGTTGCGAGCAATCATTAAGCATATATGTGGATCTCCTCAGCGCCAGCGGAGCTGGTTCGATCTTTTGGAAGATGCTCTCAAGCAACTTGAAAGCATAGCTGAAAAAAAATCCCTTTGTATGTTGATCCTTGACGTACAAACAAGTTGGGGATCAACACATGACATGCTTGACCTTGGAATTCGCTATAAAGATGTCATTGAAGCTTATCTGGATCGTTATGAGCTTCCAAGTTAGCTGCACCTCAGTGAAAAAGAGTGGAATTCGATTGAACAGGTTTGTTATCTCTTAGAGCTATACTATTACTGAATAGGTCTGCAGATGGCTTCCAGTTTTTTGGCAGGCAACCTTCGACATGTCAATGACCAAGTCGTCCTGCCTCTCCCAAACCCTTGGTGTCTACCATTCTCTCCTAGGACACCTGAAAACCGAAATCTCAAGTCTTACGGATAAGACAGTTCAGAAAGAGTACTGGCAGGCTTTGCTCGACTGTTACTTTAAGCTTAGTGAGTATCACTATTTCACCTTATTACATCTATGCTATCAGTATGTCATTTTTGTTCTGCCCTTGCTCTGCAATGAGTCTGACTTCAGAACAGTTTGCGACCCTCGTCTTGGTGTCGCTGTCCTTGACTCTTCAGTCTTTGATAGTGAACATGATGGGTCTTGCAGCACAAGGAGAATTTCATCGCTCTTCAGATATCACTACTATAAGACACCTGTCAATCCTCCTGAACCAACTTCTCCCCGCTCAAAATCCTTCAGACAGTCCACAAAGGAAAAGCTGAATTTAATAGCTGCTTTCCTTACTTCTCTTCAGCACGGTGTTACTCCTGGAGCTAGCGAGGATCCTGTCATGAAAGACATTAACCATTTATTTAGACATAGTGTGTTACCTTGTAGATCATGAATTGCAAGCGTCTCAATTTAGGTCATGACAAGGATCTACCCACAAACATCTATGCATGCTCAGCACTCCGTCCAATATCTCCCATTTTTACCGAACTTCCATTTCCAATTTGAATCAATACACTGGAGGAGTGATGGAGATGGACACATAATTTTAGTAAATAAGCAAGTCCCTCCCGCTTTCTCCTCTGATGAGCAGTTAACCCCTAAGGTTCTTGCCGTCCAAAATTCGACCATCAGTTATATAATATCCTAGCGCTTTCTCCATTACACCGGTATGGTAGCTAATGTACATACGAAGGGGAAAATAGAGAATATACCACCACCACCATACTACTCGTAACTCGTACAACCTGCCTACTAAGAACAGCTACACTGGATCTTTTGATTGGAACTCAGGATGACTATTATTGGTTGTCATGCTTGAATAATCAGCAGTCAAATGCTTCGGTGGCAAAGAAAGGTGGTGTGGGTAGACCGGGTAGGTCGACGAACCCAAGTATGTGGTTTACCTCCAAGTGGTGGGGTGGCAGCTGCTGGTGGCTGATCTCATACCCTTATGTTTGAGCTTATGATGACTTGTGATATAAATGAGCATGCTTTTTTTGTAGAACTGGGTAATGTTAGCTGTATCTCAGTTGCTGTCGTCTTCACTTTTCAGCAGATCAGCATTGTGGCTGATGAATACTTGTTCGTGTATTGCATCAAGCTCCAATCAAATAACTTGTCCCTTTTTTGCTCTATTTTCCTCTTCCGCTCAGTTATATATTAACAGATTGCCTTGTGGCTGGCGTTTTGCAGTTGGCAGGATATATCAACAGATCTGTCTTTGAAACTCTCACCATATTAGGTCTTGTGTATATATCTTAAAGATTCTTATAGTGGAGGGTCATATCAAGATCCAGAACAACAAATGCTACAACATGTTCATGTGCAAGATATTTTTCATGAGAAGACACAAGACCTTATATGAAGAGGGCTCATCGCAATGGAGAATAAGGCCCTCGTGGTCTTCAATTAAAAGGTTTTGATCTTATTGATGCTTGTATTATAGGCAAGACTACAGGTATGTATGTTTTATAACCTACTAAATTTTAAAGTATTACTAACAGCTTGCTACAGCTGCTTCTGGACCAGCCTCACGATTTGAGCAAAATCTCAAACTAAAAAGATTTCAACTTGAACGATATAAATTCCTCCAATGGCTCCACTTAGGAGATTTATCTGCAGTTTTGGATGACACCGTTCCTTTTCAAGATCCAGTTATTTCCAGATTTGAGACTATGACGTGCCAGGGGACTTCGCTTGCTGCTCCTAGATGAACACCCTCTTTTCTGCTTCAAGGTTAAAGCTAAGGACTCCTGGGCTTATGACACTCTTCAACATCTCTCTGAACGACATGAAGATACTATAGTTCTTATAGATCGTCACTTGAACTCCATCCGTGACTATGAACCAGCACAGCTTCTTCTTTATTCTCTATTGGACTGGATGATGACATCTACGACCTCACCTTCGTGCAATACTTACATTTAGTGGGAAACACGATAGACCCAGTTTATGGATCTTGGAAAGTTCAGCCATCTGCTCTGCCTAATAGACAACGAGAAGTTGGTATTATTTGGTTAAACGATATTATTCGACCTGTTTGGAACAAGAACACACCTGATATGAAACCTAGCCAGATTCATTCATACTATCACACTTTGTGGTTGAATCAGTATACTGATGAAGACTCTCTGTTACGATTTGTATAAGATGTAATCTATCAACCATCTCTAGCTCTGAACGATTCTATACACCTATGCTTTAGTATCCGGTGATTATTCATGGTGGATAGGGTGTTATAGGCAATTATTGGGACTCATAGGAGATTTGAGGAAATATGTGAATAGGTCTTTATAGGTACCAAAGGAGACAAACAGTGGATAGAGGTGATATAACTCAAGTTCTGCCTATGGATGCTCAACGGGACAGAACGGGTTCGACGTCGTTTTTGACGTGCGTGATCTGAACAGTGACCCGTTACTCGCCCGCTTTGTTGACAGGACGGGGGGACGTGCGTCACGCCAAAGTTGGTGTACCCCGTCTCCATAAGTCCTTCATCAACAGTCCATTAGGTTCTGACCTGACAACATTATACGGAAGCTCTGCGACATTCTGCCACCCATTCCCAGTCCTTGGACCTCCAGAACATTCTTCTCCAACAATGTTAACCCGGCCTCTCCTTCTCGACCTGTCGATTCCCAACCAAAAACTCATAAACGGAGGCAGACCTCTAGAGCTTTTGTCATTCCTGCGAACCAGTCTATCAACATGGTGTCCAAAGGCCGGCTCGACAAATCAAGATCGTAGACATGGTGAAGCGGAATAATGATGAAGGAACTGCCATCAGCAAGGCAGAGCAAAAGAAGTGTGAACAAGAAGCTTATGTCTATGTCCCTTGACGACTTGTCCTGTTCATTGACTATTATTTGTGTGATAGGAACTCTGACATTCCTGGATACAAGGTGCTTGAGGTTTTGATGGCAGCTGCTGCAACGATAGGACATGGTCAAGATTATGTGTGTTATTTCACTTGATCCGGTCCCAAATTTTCACACATCAAGTATAGACTACTTATAATTGCCTGATCTCGCAGGAGGTATCCAAGATTTCGAAGCAGATACCCTCGACGCGGCACTTGACTGGATCATGGTGGCGAGGGGCTTCACCCCCTTGTGCCGAAATCCTGCGCTTGTGATCTTGCAATTTGCGCGCCTGATGCTCACCACCATCGTTCTGACTCATGCCATAGGACACGCTGTCGTTTCCATGAAAGAGAAATGGATATTGGCTCCTCTGCGCTCTGTCGGTTGGATCGCCGCCACCGTTTGCGCTCTGGTGTCTTCATCGCACCCGACTCCGCTCGACCGAACACTCGAGCCTTTTCCCTTTATTTGCAAATAATGCGGAATCAACTCGATTTATGTATCTGAAAATGGAGCAATCGACATCGATCAGGTTCTTCTGTTTTCATCCATATTCAAACCCTCCTCGCTTCCATCCACGAAGTCATCTCCACCATTTCGACACTGTATTGCGCTCTACCAACTGGAGCGATCGTCTTTGACCGCGCCTTATTCACCATTATTGGCTATGCATTTCTTCTCTGCCTCGCATTTCATTTTCTGTAATAGTCTCGTTCTACTATACGCGAATAAGGCAAAGTGCACGGTGTTAGGTCTTTGCAAGGAGCTCTCCAGTGGCCTCGTGGTGCAATGGTATATGAGTACACGATGTTAGGGTATCGTGCGCGGTCGTCGGCCTAGATTGAACTCTTTCGTCAAATATGTTGCCATACTGTGCTCCTCAAAGGGCTAGCTATGGTGTGACTGATTGTTGTTGCACAACTAGAAGCAGATGATTACAAAATGAGGTCTATTTCCGCTCAAGGACTTGAAGGTGCATTCGTCGTGGTTTCTTGCAAAGGCAAAGTCGTCAGGTTTGACGTCGTGGGGAGATTCTCGGTAAGAGGTACCTTCTTTGACCGGAGGAGATCGTGGTCACGAATGATGATTGCCTTCTCTCTTTTGAGGGGCATGGGACCATGCGTTGGTTTGGTGCTAGAACGAGAGGTTGGAGAAGGGGAACGAGGGTTGAAATCGGTATTGGCACTAGGGGGTGACTGGTATTGGCATCTACCGTCAGGGAGTTGGATGTTGTCGGGGATTGGTTTGATGGACGGTGAGGATTGGATGGGTGTGTTAGGTCTCGTGGGAGAAAGGGATTCAGGAGGAGAGTGGTCAGATCGGTTTGTTGGCATGATTGATGGGTTAAGGTAAGGGAAGGGGTTGATTGGATATTAGGACGGCGGAAAGGCACTTCCTTGGGTAGGGTCGAAGGATTGATGTATTTTGGCTTCGAGGATTACTTCAGTACGATGAAGACGAAAGGAAGGAAAGTATAGATACTTAGGGATGATGGTGGATGGTTACTGTTTGGGCTGATGGACATAACGAGTTTATTGGATGAGGTTGGGTCGTAGGTGCTGGGAATACATTAGTGTCTTTACCGAAGAGAGGCGAGGACAGATTTTGAGGATTAGAAGGCTGATTCGCGCAAGGAACAGTTGATTTGCGAGTAACAAGGTTGAATCTGGCAATGGGGATGAGGGGTTGCGCGTGAGAGGGAGGAGAGTTCACTCGTGCGAGAAGGAAGAGAGTTCACTCGCGCGAGAAGGAGAAGAGTTCACTCGCGCGAGAAGGAGACTTGGCTGTACAGCCTGTCTCGTCTGGACGAGCTGAACGAGCGAAACAGACCGCCTCCCAGATGCATTTTTCATCTCGAGCGGTCAATAAAACGGATATCGTCGAATGTTCACAAGCACATTAACCAAACCAAATTGAAAACCTGAGAAAGGATATCACTAAATATCTCGAAAGCACGATTATCCAGCTCTCCACCAGAACAGAATGGAAGCAGGTCTGGCCTCCTGGAATGATGGTTCATCTGCTGACATACTTTAATAGGGAACTCCAACATCTCCATTGCTCCTGAAGGCGTCTATGTCTATCCGAGGATGCTGGGTGGAAGAATCCAGCTATTGACGTGGGACAATCTGAAAGCTTTTTTCCTTGACCCGAACAGCACCGAAGCGTTACCTGATGGTGACATTGTTAAGAGGACGGCAGAAATTCTCCGTGAAATGGAAGATCAGAACCAAGACGGCATGTTTCCAACTTTTTTCCAACTTTGAAATGCCAAATTTTCGTCATTCCCGCAGGCAATCCGGTTTCCTCAATGACTCATGGTTTAAGTAAGCTGTGATCGCTTTCCGGTCAATGTTGTTATCTTTAGTTTCATTGAGATTTCGTTGTGAACTGCTTCTCGACACAATGATAAATTGTTGGTTGCTTTCTGCAATTAAGGAGCTACTGCGCTAGCCAGCTTTGATGAGATACTGAGCTGTAAGCACTGCAAATACGAGCCAAAAAAGCTATGGGACTCGCACTGCAGGGGTCTTGCATATTTGTGAGAAAATATCACCGTAGCCCGTCACCGTTCCTTGAGCCAATTATCAAGCAACAGAAGAAGAAAGAGAAATGAGACTGTGCAAAAGTCCATCAAACTCCCCCTCACATTCATATTTCATGCATCTTTCACTCATTCATCATCCCAAATTTACTCATTGCTCCTTCCAACTTCATCTTGCTTACTCCCTTTGTAAGGATATCTGCTGGAAGTTCCTTCGTATCCATGTATTGAAGCTCGATTTTTCGATTAGAGACACATTCGCGTGTATAGTGAAATGGGACATCAATATGTTTGGTTCGTTGTCTGAAGATGAGCTTGTTGGCAAGTTGATGGAACAAAGGTTGTCGCCGTAGATAGTGATGGGAAAAGCGAGAGGGATTTGGAGATCCTTGAAGAGATTCCTGATCCATGATGCTTCTCTTGCGGCTGACGACAATGCAACATATTCGGCCTCTGTTGATGATGACAACGTAACTAGAGATTGTTTCTTACTGTTCCAAATTACCGCTCCTCCAGCGCGCGTGAAGAGCGTTCCTGAAATGGACCTTCGATCGTGGCTGGCGGCGAAATCGGAATCGGAATAGCCAACAAGGTCTTCATTCACATCCACTAATGGCAATCTTCAGTCAAAGAGCTCTGAAGCTGGAGGGTTGAGGAGCAGGTTTTGGATCGAACAGTGGAGTGGACTAGCTGCAAAATAGCCCGGTTAGATATTGAATGAAAGAGCATAATCTGGGAGACCTCCTTGAATTGGAACGTAGAAACGGACAAAAATTCGCCGTTTTTGGAAGGTTGAAAGGAATCGGAGCAGCATGGGAGTGAAAAGCATGCATGACAGCATATTCGGAGGACCTCAATTCAAGTGGCGGCAGATGGGGTGGATGCCGAGATCCGTTCGATGTTAGCAAGCTTTCTCATTATCATCCTGTCACTCCTGCCAATAACTCAGCCCCTCAAATCCCAATGGACTTGGGAGACACAATGGTCAAATGCGGCAATACCTTCCTATTCTGGAGGCGGCTCCTGCCTAACTTGGAAGTCCCATTGACCATTGAGTACCTCACAACTCCCCCGTCTCTCTACACCTCTCCTGTCGACTCAGAGTGGGTACGATAGATCGGGAGAAAAGGGAGAGATAACTGCATGGTATTTTAGCCTTATTTAGAAGCTGGAAGGCGAGATCCGTCGATTCCCTGGCGAGACTCATTGGTTCCCTTCAGCTTCCTCTTCGTTCCACGCTTTTAGATCATTCCATATTTCTATCTACTCGTGTATTACGGGTTTTCTCGCGATGTTGTTTGATCTTTATCTGACAAGTGTGTCAACGGGTCCCTCAGGCCCCCCAACCCACTCTTAAGGGGCATGGCCCTTGAACCCTTCCTTCTGTGACCCTTGTGAGGGTTCGAGTCCAGTATGAAACACATTTTTTGACCTCTGCAGAAAAAAATTTCCCTGCAGATTCAGGAAGACACAAGCATATGCAATAAGCTGGTGTCATTCATTTCATTTCAACATCCTTGCTGAGGGAGGTATGAATGCTCAAAAGTGCGTCTTATGACTCATGCCAAGACACTGATGATAGAGGAATAAGATGGACATTTGCGCATTCCCATTTCTCACTTCGTACGTCATTTTGGTCTTGTGACTTTTTCTCTTTCCTTTTTTCTTCTTCTATTGCTTGATAATTGGCTCAAGGAACGGCGACGGGCTACGGTGATATTTCTCACAAATATGCTAGATTTGTGGCTCGCATTTGCAGGTGAAGTTATTTCTCTTAAGTACCAATGAAATGTATTCTAATCGCTTTTGTGGCTCGATTTGCAGTGCTTACAGATCTGTATCGCGTCATTATCCGATTCATTGGCCTATATAAGAAGCCTCAATTGTTAGTGTAAATGCATCTTATTCCTCATCATCTTACTTCGCACTCACAGTAGAAAGTGTGGTAAGAATCGAGGTAAGTTCCCCGGGCCGTAGAAGCGCCCCTGTAAGATCCATTGTCTTTATTCTGAGACCAGATAGCTTGATAAGCGGCCCTACACTTCAGTGTGGCTAGCATAAGCTGGTTCCTGTCTCTCCTTTTCTTTTAAGCTCTCATTTATTGATTGAGCCTCTTAGTTCACGCTCTAGTCGAGCTAAAGCAACTCGCTTTTTGCAGAGTCTCATGGACTAGTGCTTCTTGCGGATTACGGCATGAATTTTATCGGCCGCCCTTTGACAGAACGCTTTGTGCAGCAATCAGGTTTTAAATGCTTCTCGCTGTAGTGAGCTGGAAACAGGTGCTTCCTTGCAGCTTGGCGGATCCGCCTTTGTCGATTGCCTTTTTGCACTCTTTTTCATGCTGGCTTTCAAGAAGCATCTGAGAAGCACCAACTTCTCTGTCGGTCTCCTTCAACCCATGTCTGTCCGCGCTGATATAACTTCAGGCAACAACAGACCTGATATTGCGTGTACGTTTCTCGCTTGGTTATTGTAGGTGTGGGAAGTGCATATATCGCTGAAGCAGTTAATCCAATTTGGCGTCGGAGCCAACCTGCTCACAATCAATCCTTCAAATCCTCGAACTCATCCTCTTCCTGGCTTCACCAGATGCGGCTTATCATTTTGCAGGTACGTCGCGTCCTTTGACCGAGACCTGACTTACATGGTCGTAGTTCTCATTTTCATCTCGAAGACATATATAATTGGGCAAAGTATTGATATGCCGCGCCTTTCAGCAATGAATCTCAACGCTCAGCAGCCTTCTTGCAGTCATCACCCAAGCACGAGCATGGAGCGCGTCATCTCATGACAATGGATCAATCGGTACGCCCAACTATAGGATTCAGCACAACGTATGCTTTCCTTCTTCTAGGCTCCAGAATTCGAAACAGAGGTGGCACACCAGACTTCCACCGAACCTAACTTTGTGGAGATGGCACTCCGTGTTCAGACTGGCCGCAAGTTTGCTACTGAGACCCAAGCCTGAGGTTAGTTCCGCTCCAGCCCACTAATGGCACTGATGAAATAAGTAAGGCTCCGAACCAACAATCAACGATTATTGAGTATTGGAGTTGAGACTTCCTCTTCACTCGGCATAATTTTGAATCTTGTCTGCGCTCATGTGTACCCGATCAACCCTCCTTTGATAGATTTCTGCCTTCAATCACTTTTGTCTCCCACAATCACTGAAAGGAGGTGCTAGAGCACACCTTGTTTGTGATGACAGATAATTCGTGGACCTGCCTTAGCCGGTTAGTATTAGGTGAGCTGGTGAAGTGCGTACGTCTTGCGGAACCGCCCAGAATTGTTTGTTTTATTTGGCTGTGGTTGCTTTCCCCGACAACCGACTTGGATTCTCAACCCCGGAGGACCGTGTCTAACTTTCTTGTTTTTGGGATGGTTTCGCACTCCATGTTCATGTTTTTGTTTCTTCGCCTTGCTGGATCCGACAGTGTTTGGGATGTCCAGGTGCTTTTAAACCTGATTTACCCTCATTTTCAACTTAGTCGCATGATAGCTATTTTGTTCAGCTCTGGCACTCCACCCTTGAACGAGGGAGGAAACGACCGTGGGCCTGGTTCGAGTTGAAAAAGGAGGTTAAACCGGGTCTCTTGACAGAATCGTGCGCCTCCTCCTTTCGCCACTTGCGCACTTGCGCGTTTAGTTTCCTTCGAGCACTTTCTGGAACTGTGGCCAATCTTTTGCCACAGGGATCTCTGTGTTATAAAAGCTTGTAAACCTGCAAGTGCGAGACTTATACTCATTGTTATCTCGCACTTCGCAGCGCTAATACATTTGTCAGCTCTGGCAAACTGGTGGCCGGTGGCCAGCCAGGCAAAAAAGGAGAATAACCAGATATTTGCGCATTCAGTGCGGATTTCGACATTCACTTTATCACCGAAACGCGAATGATCTCTGGAGGGTTGCCACTTGATGGCGATCTATTGAGGTACTTCAAGGATCATCTTCCATTCCGAATCAAAAGTTGGTGAAATAAACGGCCGACAAAGGGGATGCCAAAATCGCTGAATGACCGCACAAAACGCAAAGTTTCTCACCAATATCCTCCCCAAATGTCAAAGGTGATAGAGATATAAACGTTGCGAGGGGTCTCGCACTCGCTAATGATTTGTGGCAAGCCTGTCCACGCTTCAAAGATGATCGATGATCCTTCGCATTGCAAGGCAGGAGCGCTACTCACATGAGATGTATCATCTTGACGTTTGGAACCTACATTGTGGCATCAAGCCACGATTTGTGTTCTGTGAAGACTCGGACAACTCTTGCTTCCCAACAAACAAATTCAAGTTGTGTTTAGCTGCAGGAAACAGGCCAATGGATGCGTCTGGGAAGGACAAAAGAGTGAAGTAGAAGTACGCACAGAAGGACATCGATGTCATTCTAACGGAGCAGCTTTATTGTGATCTATGGCTTATGAAACATCTCGAGAACTCGTGGAACTTCGTATGCACATCTACTCCCCCGGAGCGCAACTTCTGCAGCAACAAAAGAGAAGATGCCCCTCTGTCTCAGAGGCACAGCTTTTGGAGAACGGAGGCCAGATCTGGGGATCTCGTCGCGTGACTAGCTCTCAATGCTCGCAATAACAACTGTGCAGCCACATCCATCATTTCAAACTAGAATTGGCCATCCTGACACAATGTGGCTCCAAAACCGTAGTGCGGCCAAAAATACAGGCCCTCTGTACTCTGTCCTTGATACCTGTCTCACAAGTTTGACATGTATCCGATGACGTTCCCTTGCCTCGATGTGAGGGAAACCTCACCGTCCACGATATCGGGGACAATCTCACCATCTGGGATAGACGCTATCGTTTTGTTAGGGAGAGTCGCAGGGATCTGGGATAGCAACTATTGTTTCCCTAGGCAATGAATTTCAAGGTTGAGTTCTCCCATTGAAGGCAAGGACAAGTGCGAGTATACTGTTGTTGCCACTGGTGGTGAGCTTCTGGTAGAAAAAGGCAAGCATTGCCTGTTCACGGATGCCTGAGGGAAAGAATAACAGCTACAAACGAATTTAAAAGCAACGTCAACGGAGGAACAAACCTACTAGCGATGCGGTAGACCACGCCTCGAGATAAGAGGAAGTAGAACAACGTCAGTGCAGAAGATAATGCGAGCGGACCTGTTTGAGCAGAAAAATGCAGAGCAGACGGTCTGCCACAGTCGACCTAGGGAAGTACCTGCCATTCGCATCATTATTCCACTCCTACGAAAGATAGGAAATGCACCAAGGTTAGTAGAAGGGAAGTATTGAATGGAAGAGAAGAAGTCTTAGGCTAAACCTCTTAGCCCCCAAATGACAGCCTGCTGAATAAATCGTTCAAACCAGGTGACCTTCTCTAATCTTGGTCAACCACCCAGTCAGAATTCTCTGGGATTGAGTACACTATGAGAACATACGAGTGTATGGTGGCGGCAACGAGCAGAGCGGAGACTTGGAGAACCATGAACCAGTTTGTCTACCCAAATACTTCAGTATTTTCTCTTCTCGTGGCTTCGAAGCAGAATGAGGTACTTCTGAGGTGTTCGATTGAATGAATTTGAAGTATTGGCAAACTGACAGTGCTCGGTAAGAGTAAAAGTTCAAGATTGACCTATTCTTGAGACGGACCTAGATGATACCAATCTCACCTAAACAACAAAAGAGGACAATCAAAATGACGATGGGGCGAATGACTTGTACAATATCATTTGGAGCGAGAGCTGCCACCTTGAACATGATGATACGTTTCAGGGGGTGACGCTTCCAATATTACTAACTACTCGCCCTAAATACTCGATGATTTGCAACAGGTGGCAAGCTTCAGCTCATAATTAGAAGACACGAAAACGTGTTTGTCATAGCTCTCGCGCGACTCAGCCTTTCGCCCGAGAGGTTGGTTATAGGCGAGAGGAAAGTTGGAGGTGATCGAGGTTCATTGGGTCGGGCTCAAAGGCTGGAAATGAACTCACTCGCGCGAGAGCAGGTTATTGATGGCGAAAAGGAAGGGAAGGGGGAGTTTGTGCGTCGCAGCGGTTGTTCAATGATCAGTGTCGAGTGCAGTGCCTCCGCCTCCACGGTGGAAGTAAGGTTTTGAACACCTTGGATTTTGGATCTTTGGTCGTGCGGCATTTGCGGTAATTTGCTATTCAAACTCTCAAGAAATGGGACCTTCTATCGCGCGAGAGTAGACTTCAGTCAAGTCGGTGCAATGCCTAGATCGAACGAGGCGTTTTGAACGCCAGCCACCGTTCGTCCAGGTCCATGATCAACTAGCATTATCCTCTCATTATAAGAGGACTTTTGCAGAGTTGCAGAGAGGAGAAAGGATCATGGAGCCTCCCAAAAAACCTAAAAGAGTTTTCAGACCCAGTCAAAGGTTCCTGTTTCCCGCTAGTCTCACTCCTGTACTGAAGTTGTGGCAGGTGCATGGTGTGTGGCATTGTGTTTCAAAACATCATACCAATTATCATCTAGGAGTGCACAATAAGGAGAGTAGCCTGTGATAAAGTATTTTGTTGGTCTTAAGAAAACTTGGATACTACTGATTTTTTGAAGGAAATGCCTCGTTGTACAGGCTGCTTGGCATGAAGGACCTTCTCAATTCTTAACAATCCTAAGCAGGAGGTCAGTCGAGGCGACAAATGTTCACGGCAATCTGTCGAAGAACAAAAGCGGCTTTTTCAGCATGCAGTATCCGGCGCTGACCCCGGCCGGTTGATGCAAGGTATGGCATGACTTGTCACGGTAAACAGGGTTACTTACATCTGACAAAGACAAACAACAATTGTTGGAAGAGAATCAAAACTTGAAGGAGAAGAATCGAGAACTGGAGGAGGAGAATGCGAAATTACGAAGAAGGGTGTTGGAGCTGGAGAATGAAAAATTGAAGAAGAAGAACCGAGAGCTGGAGGGCAAGAATTTGGAGTTAGAAGGAAAGGTGTTGCAGCTGGAGGAGCGCCGACTACCGCCATTATCCCGGATTCTTTGCATGCGTGTGGGTGATACTTTTGACTAGGCCGAACCATGTGCAATATGAAGTTTCATAAGTGACTGAGCCAAAAGCAAGACCTCATATTGGGGCAGAGTCGTGAATCTAGCGAGCAGGTTGGTGATGCGACGCTAATGAGGAGTTGAGGTGAAAGAGGTTGTTATTGACTCAAGCGTCGTACGTTCGCGCTCATTCAAAAAGCAAAAAGACTGCTGTCTCGTTGCACAGAAGCCACACTTCAACGGACTTGGACGTGAACGAACACGAAGGCTGAATAAGCGGGGTATTGAGCAGTGAACAAAAGCTTTCGGATTTGTTCTATGTGACTTCTTCATTCTTAGATTGATTCAACAGTGTTCTGCTCCTACTTGAAACATATGTTCATACACAGATTCGAAGCGGATTGGAGGCTTCTCATTTGTTCTTCCATCCTCCTCGAGCCTGTCAATTCCACAGATGTGGCAGGGCAATGATAACGAACAGTGACATATTTGGATGTGGGATACGACCTGTCGGATCCAGCAAGGTGAAGAAACAAAACATCCATCCCAAATAGTCTGGAAGGATCCAACTCTGCGGATGGCGCAAAGCGCGGGGAAGAAAATCCCATGGAAGCCAGATATGGCCCTCAAGGGTTAGGTGAAAGCGGCCACAGCCCAAATAAACAAACAACTAGGCCCAAGGCCCTTCGCTCGAAAAGGGTTTGCGCCTCAGTTTGGCGAAGATTTGCGCACAAAACTGGTGTACCAGTTGGAGCAGTTTAACCCCAACATCGCCGGCCCCTAGGGTGACGGGTCTGCCAAATGTGTAAGATGCTGGCCTTGTTGGTGGCCTTGATTCTTCTTCTTTCTGGAATTATCGTTTGAATATGGATGCATCGGGATGAAATGGGGAGCTTGATATTGGATTGGAGATGTGTCCCGTCAACATCCCCTCATCCGTGACTCTTCTCGCCTGCCCTCGACGGCGCAATCTTGCGAGGCAGATTCCTTCCAAGAACCGAACGGGACCTCACTTTTAGATCACTCTGGATATCTCACAAGCTCTTGGAACCAGAACATAAAGCCATGCTGAAGCGGAAACCAAGGTGTCTCGCAGTTTCAGAGAGCGTCATTGTTTTGAGTGAGCAGATCTGCTTTTGCTCTTTCAATGGCTCAGAGGCAGTTTGAATCATGCTGGAGTAGAGTTCAATCACAGCGAGATTAAAGTTCGGTCGCGTCCACAATCTTAGTGTGGGGACTGTTTCTTGCGCCATTTCAACTTAGGCTGGATTCTACCTGGAATGTCGAATGAACTGATGAGTTTCTTGCTGAGTGGATCATGCTTGACTTCTTGAAAGAGTGCTAGAAATGGGCGAGCGGTGTGAGTGAAGCAGCTCCGTGCCTCACAGAAGTCATAGAACTCTGCTCTCGCCCCACAGAATCAACCGAGCTCTACGCTCGCGCGACAACCTCTCGCGCGAGTGTACTCTAGAAATGCTTCAGAGAGCGCGCATCTCTGCAACTGCTGATTGCTTCTGCTTCACTCAGTTATGTGGGAACGAGATGCGACCACTGTTGAGGCATAAAAAGGACAGGTCATAATAGGCGGAAAATTAGCCTGCTCGTCAGCTACGCATCGGTAGGATATCGTCCAGGATGGTCAGTTCTCCTACCGCCGAGTCCCTCATGGTTACGCCCGTGCGCTATGGAGAAATCATACGGCCTATTGCCATTGGAGTTGTCCTCTCCTTTAGTCTGTGGGGAATAGGACTTGCTCAGGTCTCCCCTCTTTCATCTCCTTGCTGTTCCTCATTCTTTCGAATGCCAGTTTTATCATTGTTTCAAAATTCTTCGTTTCCATAACACACAAGTGCTCTGTCTACTTCTCACACTAATCGAAACGATGCTGACAGTGTTCTAGCAGAACAACAAACTCAAGGCCTTCGAACTTTCTGCCCTGCTACTACTCGATATGACAGACTCGTTTGTAACTTCCCCTTCATGACTCATTAGTGGATTAACTATGACATATGGACAGGATGGCCAAGGTTATTTGGTTCGATCGATTCCTTCGTGATGTTACACTTCGTGGACTGACTGGTTTCGTGTTTGGTTCCCTTGTAATTATTGTTTTACACTGGAGACTGAGTGACGCTATTCAGTCGGCCTGATCGCTTGATCATAGTCCTGTTCGTCTTGCTTTCATCATTCTATAGCTCCCTCACCACGTATTAGACTCGTGACTACACCTCTGATCACCTGCACAAGCCACATCCTGTATGCTCGCCGAATCCATGACTTCAAGAAGCGAGAAGGCTCAAGGCACATCCACTTCTGGTCCATCAGTCTTGCCGTTGTTGTCGCGCTGTCTGTTACACATGTTGTGGCCGCCCTCTTTAGTGAAGCATTTCTCTCTTCCCATTCAGTCAGCTCAGAGGACACACAGCTGGTTACATTTTCATTACCAAGCCCAGTGCGTCTCCATGTTTTCATCGCAGCGTGACCGGACTTTCTAAAAAGAAACAAAGGCGACCGGTGGATCCCTACCATGATTCCTAGTATGTCATTATTATGTTTTCGACATCACTGTAATGAGATGGAAACAGGTGCTTCCTTGCAGCTTGGCGGATCCGCCTTTGTCGATTGCCTTTTTGCACTCTTTTTCATGCTGGCTTTCAAGAAGCATCTGAGAAGCACCAACTTCTCTGTCGGTCTCCTTCAACCCATGTCTGTCCGCGCTGATATAACTTCAGGCAACAACAGACCTGATATTGCGTGTACGTTTCTCGCTTGGTTATTGTAGGTGTGGGAAGTGCATATATCGCTGAAGCAGTTAATCCAATTTGGCGTCGGAGCCAACCTGCTCACATCAATCCTTCAAATCCTCGAACTCATCCTCTTCCTGGCTTCACCAGATACGGCTTATCATTTTGCAGGTAAGTCGCGTCCTTTGACCGAGACATGACTTACATGGTCGTAGTTCTCATTTTCATCTCGAAGACATATATAATTGGGCAAGTATTGATTTGCCGTGTCTTTAAGCGAGGAATCTCAACGCTCAGCAGCCTTCTTGCCGTCATCACCCAAGCACGAGCATGGAGCTCGTCATCTCACGACAATGGATCAATCGGTACCCCCAACTATAGGATTCAGCACAACGTATGCTTTTCTGCTTCTAGGCTCCAGATTTCGAAACAGAGGTGGCACACCAGACTTCCACTGAACCTAACTTTGTGGAGATGGCACTCCGTGTTCAGACTGGCCGCAAGTTTGCTACTGAGACCCAAGGTTAGTTCCGCTCCAGCCCACGAACGGCACTGATGAAATAAGTAAGGCTCCGAACCAACAATCAACGATTATTGAGTATTGGAGTTAAGACTTCCTCTTCACTCGGCATAACTTTGAATCTTGTCTGCTCATGTGTATCCAATCCACCGTCCTTTGACAGATTTATGCCTTCAATCGTCTTGTCTCCCACAATCACTGAAAGGAGGTGCTGGAGCACAGCTTGTAGCAGACCCGTCGCCCCCTGCGATGTCGGCGTTAAAAACTGCTCCAAAACTGGTGCACCAGCTTTGTACGCAAATCTTCACCGGACTGAGCCGCAAACCCTTTTCGATCGAGCGGCCTTGTGCCGCATTGCAAAACCCTCAGGGTGACCAGTTTGCCCCACTGTTCAGCTGCAGCTGAAGAGCGCAGGCACGGACTACCTGAGTGCGCAGGCAGTGTCAGTCGGGGCGAGGCCTTTTGCTAGCCCCCAATCACCCAATCACGACACCATCCGCCCCTCCGATTGCGGCAAATATCTGACTGCCTGCAAATTGGGTGTGTGCCATACAGTAGGGGCATGAACTTAAAAAAAATATTTTGGCAATGGACCCACGTCTACATCGGGAAGGGTGGACGCAGGTAAGTGATCAGGGAGAAGTCGAGAGTCCGGAGGGGAAAAGGTGCCAACGAAGAAGGAGGGCTGTCCCAGAGGTCAAATGGGAGTGCTTAACGAAAGCGGAGAAAGGAGGTTTCAAGGTTCTCGACTCATGTTATCGTAAGCCGATTGTTCCTCCACGAAGCTAACTGCCATGCCTTCTAGGCTGTATGCCTTTCTCCTTCTCAGGGAGTGCTCATCCCTGTTACCATTATCCTATCTTGCTCAACTTCGTGATTATATCCTGAATCCTAGCGTGCGGGGTCCTTACCCTTCTGCCATTAAGGTGTTGCCAAAGGTATTGCCAACGTTCTGCCACAGCGACTTTTTTGTTCTGCCATTGTTCTGCCAGGCAGGTGGCCACATCAGTTAGCTGCCATGCCGTTTTGGGAGCTTAATTTGAGCTTAACTTTGAATTCTTTTGAGGTGCTCTATTTTTATTGTAATTGTTTTGTCTCGTGTTGTTCTTTTCGAATCGACACCGTTACGAGAATGCCAAAACAAGATTATCCACTCACAACGAAGAGCGCTTCTCAAGGAGCGAAGGAGGGTCATCTTCTGTGGCACACATTCCTGCAGCTTTCTGATGGTTCGAAGAGCGTAAGATTCAGGATCAGATGTGCGAGCAAGCGTGCCCGTCTCAATTGACCATTTGAGCCATGGGAATCCCTTTATTATATGCTTCTTTGAAATAAATGATATTGCCTAACTGCTAGATATGCCTACAATCCTCCGAAACTGCAATTTAGCGTTCTGCCCTTCCGCCATTCGCCATTCGCCATGGCAATACCTTATGTTCTGCCATGCCCCAAAATCGTATTGCCCCTAAGGCTACTGGATCCTCTCCTTTTCCCCATCCTGCATTCCTTCTGCCCCTTGCCCTTCAAAGGTGCCTGGAAGCTCTATTTTTGTCCAGTTCAGCCCCTTCCTCGAGTCCGTGTTCCCGCTGACCAAGAAAATGTTCAACGCCTCCCTTGTCTTCATTACAACCTCTTTAGCAAGCATCAAACCTATCCCTGTCCTCCTAACACCGTCGTATGCGAGTCTAGCACTTTCGATCGCTTGCCTATTATCGCCACGTCATCACCCGTCGCTTATCGAGGGATAACAGTAGTCCTAACTGTTCTTTTACCTTTCCAGCCCTGCTCATGTTCTGAATTCAGCAGCTTGAATCCCCTAATCCAACCAATGCCTCGAAACCTGATTTCGCGGCCAATCCGCTGTTCTTCACCACACCCTCTAACCTTCCTTCGAGTCGAAGTGTATGCGAAGTCAGTTTGTTCGTCATGTACTTCCAATCCTTCCTCTCCAGCTGAAACCATTCGCCTGTTATATCATCCTTGCTATGATTCGCAAAAAATCACTAACCTCTGGCCGAACATCTTTCACTGCTTGCAGGTCCCAGCACTAATCTCCATCATTCCTACTTGCAAAGTCCTGACAGCATCACCATAGTCTTTGAACTTGGAAGCCAGCCTAGTGTCGTGTTTAGTCACCATTTGGAGGGTTGTGCTGAGGAGGTAGATCTCTGATGCCTTAATCGCTTCCACTCCACCTGAAGAAGGAGAAGATGGAGAGGAGATATTGAGTACGGTGGTGAGGAGAAAATTGGTCGACTCCACCAGATCGAGAAGCCTGGAGAGTCTCAAACGTGTGACGGAGGCGGAAGGGTTAGAAGGAAAGAGCGTTAGAAGCAGCAACGAGAGGAGCAACGCCGGAATTGTAATCGCCTTCCACTGTGCATTCTTTTGCCTGTCGTTCCCCATCGATGCCTCGATCTACTATCTCTTGTGCTAGGCGATAGGGGAGGATTAGTTTGTTGATGCCTTTACTCGTCTCTTGCGTTCTCAGGTGCTGAGTTGTGTTATGAGCTCGTTGACTCACAACATGTTGTTATCGTAGGATGGGATTGTTACTACTGCGCTATTTACACACTTTATATACGTATGAAACGAGGATTCTAGAATAGTCGTAACAAAGTGAGAACACTTGAACAAGGAGCAGATCAACAATCAGGATGAACAATAACGACAACACAAAGATAGTTCGAGAACAACTACCACTTAAGCGAGGTGGCAGGATGAACGCTTAACCATAAACCATATCTCCATAGGTTAAGGTATAATAAGAAGGGATGATTTCATTCCTGCCAGTTCGAGGTGTTGTCTTGCCGAAGGAAGAAACTGTACCCTTGACCGTATCTGGTGCAACGCTGCGGGAAGCAAAGAACGGTTGTTGCAACGCCACTTCCTTTGTAATCGGGTAAATTTTCTTCACGAAATTGAGTTTTGTTACTCTCCCGTCAGCTCTTTCAAACTTTGGCAACCAAAGAACTTTCACAGCCAACTGCCATAAGAATAGTGCTCGCTGCGGCAATGGCCCTTTCTACTAGTATGATTCACTTTTCATTTCGTTTACAGTACCATGAGTTTGGCTGCAAATGGGCAGGCGTTACCACTTTGCTTGACCACTGGCTTGTCAAATGGGGTAAGGTACTAGTAGTTAGATTTCAAGTTGTTGGAGGTGTCCAGTAAGGTGTGATCCCTTCGTCCAAAGCGTGCGGAATATATGTCAAATGGATTTGGACTTAAATGGACTTAAATTCGGATAGTTTGTTGAGAATTTGCTGTTGGCTGCCCTGCAGACAACGTGCAGGTGAAATCTAAAATCGGCATGGGGTGTCTTCCCTTCAATACGTCAACCCCTTCTCAAAATAAGACGTCGGCCTTGCATTCTTAAAGCTCGAAATAATGTTTTGCATTCGCTTTGAAACCTGTCAGAGAATCACGATTTCGATGAAGGAGGTGGTGACTTTTGGCAAAGTTCTTTAGTTTTCTGGAATGTTCTACTAATTTCTAGTTGCCACTGCTGTAAGCCATTTAAACACATAGAATTCCATTCCTGGTGCCCATGCGTTTGCAAGAGCTCAGCCAAACGTAACCAAGTCGTACTTAGCTCCGCTCCTCAGGCCGTCAATTTTCAACAGACTTCCTGACAGAATCGTGCGCCTCCTCCTTTCGCCGCCACTTGTGCACTTGCGCGTTTAGTTTCCTTCAAGCACTTTCTGGAACTGTGGCCAATCTTTTGCCACAGGGATCTCTCTGTTATAAAAGCTTGTAAACCTGCATGTGCGAGACTTATACTCATTGTTATCTCGCACTTCGCAGGTAATGTAGTTTCCCTACATACTAAATGCAACACATACTCGTTGTTATCTCGCACTTCGCAGCGCTAATAAATTTGTCACTTCCCACCTAGTTGGGAAAGCAAGTTGATGCCCTGGAACTTTGCAGGGCCGGCTTAGTGCTGAGATAGAGAGCGATTGGTGCAAATAGTGCCAGGATAGAGCTGAATAACAGGACCGTACAGTGCCTGAAGGAAAAGGAAGAGTGTCGGTTGGACTGAACAAAATGTGACTCATATGCCATCACCATCGCAATCTGAGGAAAATTTCTGAATACTGCCACTTGAGTATCTTTTCGAGGTTCTGCTTTAATACAATCTCATGGTCATATTATAAATATGTGAATAAAAAAGTAAATACAAATGCATACAACTCAAATACTTCATGAATTCAGGAATAAACCAAATAGAGCGGGTACGAGTGTTATAATGAGTCTATGTCAGGTATATACATTTCATCACTTTGGTCTGCATCTCCTTCAACAAGAGCTTGGTCTGCCTCCGGCTCAGGTATTGGATCAATTATTGCATCGGAGTGATGACGGTGAAGAATCCAAACAAACCTTCTTCCCTCCCCGTCTTCCGCTTGAAAAATGCCAATCAAGCGCCGTATCTGGTCAATAGGAACGAGGCAGAAAGTGTTGCTCCATTGGCAAAGGATTTCGCTGCTGAAGCGGCTCCGGTACTTTCGGAAAAGTTGGGTGAGAGCGAAAAGATGATCGGCAGCCCCGTTAGCGGTGGGTTCGAAGAAAGACTCTGGGACGCGAATGTAGACGATGGCTTTGCCGTAGAAAACATCTCCGTCCTTGTTAACGCCCTAGTACCTCGTCGGTCAGACCAAAACCACCAATCTTTTTGTCTCCAGCTCACCTCAAACCTGCAAGCTTTCCGAGCTGCAAACTTCCAAGATCTTTCAAGCTTCCGAGAGCGAATAACATCTCCATTAACCAAGGCACATCGGCCCCAGTGCTCCCACTTTGCTACAATTTGCTCCAACTCTACACCATCAAGATTTTTGCCACGGGAAGCGCAGTAATCTCGAATCAATTTTAGCTCATGAATCCATTCCTCGGTATGCACAGTGCCTTGCAGCCTGGCGAGCTTGGTGAGAGGGATTGATGCCCAGCGAGGTGAATAGACCGAATTGTGAGAGGAACTCGAAGAAAATCGGCGAAAGCGAGCGCCAGCTTTCTCGTGGATCAGACTTCGAGGCGGATATAGGACATCGACGATATTCATCTGTTCTTGAAGGACTGCCTGATTCAAAAGGTTTTCTTGATACTTGTTGTCTTGGTTAATGTGTTTCTTCAAATATCCAATCATACCCTCCATCGGAAACTGAGAATAAAGAATCCCAGGACCCCACCAGAGAATCCAATCGGCGATGTGCAAGAGGTGGTGAATACACATTGGCATGCGGCTAAGACGAGAGTGTTCCCCATGCACGTAAACTTTCTCCCAGTTGACAACAAACGAAGCAAACAGCTCCCGAATCTGAAGCCGTTCCTGTTCTGTGATCTCGTGCTGCCATGCAAGCCGGCAGCCACAAATAAATGTGTCGAGAATTTCCAGGATTTTGGTTGGAAATCCAAGAAGAGAAAGACAGGGAATAAGCAACCAGTCGTACACATCCCACCATTCGTGCATTTTGTACTGAGTGTTTCGGAAACGATAAGTATTTCGAGGAGCGGCCTGGGAGAAATCGTAAGGAATGTCGACCTTCGAGCGCTCGACCATATTTTCAAACTCTTCTCGTACTTCCTGTGTCGGATGCCATGCTTCGGGAAGAGATTCTTGCTTGTTGATGCCCATTGTGGAGTCAAAAATAAGTTCTCCGTCATTTTTCCAGTGAAGATGGGCAAGATCTCCTGCAAAAAAGGTCCAAGGATCACGGAAAGTTCTCAATCCTGAAACTGGAGTAATTGAAATGACACCACGATCGCGTGCTGTCTCCGCTCGCATCTTCCGGCTCGTAGCGAGGGCGAGATCTTTTGCTGTCTGAGTGTACTCAGTGGTAGTGCGCATAGGCAGGTTGAGAGGGTCGTACATAGCTAGTCGGTAATCAGGAAGGCTGCCATCGTCAAGCGGAATCGAGATGCAAGGGAAGTAGTAGTGCTGTTCAAGAAGCTGACCGATAATGTTGCAAAAATGACAGCCGCACTTGCCTTGATGGCCAGTGCAGCCATTTGCTTTGGCAGAACCCAACATATCCCCTTCGTTTACTATCAGCATGAACTAACTGCGTTAGAGCCGTGCAACATACCCAACTTGTTGATCAACCATCCTTTCCAAAGAAACCACGTTCGGCAAGAGGCATCCCACATCTACAAGCCTCCACTAAGTTTCGCCATCGCTTTATAGAATGGTAGAAAGAAGGATTGGATGTCGACCGGATTATTTGGACCAGGAACACCAAGCGTAAAGAGAGTGTGTAGCCGCTTTGCTCTGACCCGCATGTCGAATCCAAGAAAGGTGAGAATGACAAACCACATGTTGGAGTCTCTGGTAGCGTGGATGGCCGCACCGTCCGTTGAAGCGATAAAAACGGATTCACGCTTGTCTTCCATAAAGCCAATGTCGTCCTTGGCGAGTGTCTGGACTGCCGTACCGTGGTGAAAATCGTTGTACGTGTATCCCATCTTCAGCTTGTCCAACACAAACTCAGTCTTTGCCAGAGTCTCCCCCAGCTTCCTACCAAAATACCCCATCTTCTCTGCACTCTGTGGTGCTCGAAACATTGCTTTGATTCGAGGGAGCGGGGTACAAAATAGGAACATTTTCTGATTCTGCTTTTTTCCAGTTGTTGGATCTCCTGGGATCGGAGAACGTCCATAAGAAAGAGAATAGTGAGGTTGATTGCACGCCACAGTCACGCCGTTTATCTTGCGCGAATGTGGGCATCTTCATGATCCGTTAGCACTTTTGATCTGAGCTTTTGCATTGTGCTCACCGATCCAATCCTTCATATTTGCCAAGATAGGAGCAGCAGGATGCTACACACATTGGCAACCATTCCCCATCAAGCCCACTAAGCTCCGCCATCATCTTCTTTGCCTCCGGAAGGGTACGCATTTCGTGATTCCGTGATGTCCAGTTCTGGTGATGACCTTCATAACTAGCCTCCTTCTCATTGTTTCGATGCCAGACCCGGAATTCATCTAAAGTAAGTTGGTCCTTGTCGCTCAATGGAAGGATATTGTCCTCATAGGTTGGCGGAAGAGTAGGGAGATCATCAGAACCGTCATCAAAGAGTGGCATGAGGATATCGCGGACCCTGCTACAAACCAGCATGTAAGTCCCTACAACATATAGCTTTAATTTGAGTTGTACTTACGAGAGATGTGTGGTATGGGTGAGCTTTTCAGCTCCAACAGGTCGTGTGGTATTTTCAGGATTCGGATTGTGATACGCTTCCTCTTCAGGTTCCGGGTCAACGACGTCAGGCTCCATCCCCTCCTCCCCTTCTCTCAGTTCTCTTCCATCCAAGATACATGGTCCTTCGCCCATCTCAACATCGTCTTCCTCTTGCTCTCCACCACCAGGATGATCTCGATGATGGAGTTCGGGAAGAGGAAGAGGAAACCTGAAGGCTTCACGTTGAAGACTAGGTGATTCCTCAGTAGATTGTTGGAGCTTGAGCTGAACCTTTGAGAAATATGGCAGACTCCTTGGGCGCTCTGGATCCAGAGGAATCGTGCGGTCTTTGAAGGACAGGCCCCCAGTCGCAATGGTCTTCAACGCGGAGGGCGGCGGCACGTGTTGCGGAGCGCAATTCATCTTCTTCCTGCCTCCTCTTTTTCGCCAATCAACACAAACGACCGAAAGCTGAGCAACCATCTTGCCAATCCAACAGGTCGAGCACCACCAGAACACAAAAAACCTCACCATCCCTTCCAAATCGACTACTCCACCGACAAACCAACCTTCAACATGTCCCAGAAGGGCCCGAAACCCTCGCAAGAGGGTGGAAAGGCCTCCTCTGGGCCTGGGAAAGGAGAGGGGACACGAGTAGACTTTGCTTCAACTTCTACTCATGTCCCGCCCTCCTCCCAGCCCAACGCCCTGCTTGGGCACAGCGTTAGTAAAGGAGGAATATTGAAAAATAGTCAGAGGGTGATAGATGAAAGTGACGGAGGAGGCAGGGTTCTTGGTACGCACCTTCTTGAAAAGGATGTCTCGAACCGGGAGCCTCTTTCTTCCTTTATGCATCTACACAGCACCCCAACATTTAACCGGGTCAAGGATATATTGGGGATTGATGACGAAGTGCAGAATGACCCTGTACAACTATTAGAATTTACATATAGGCAATTTATTGCTATGAGCTCTATCAATAAATTAATCAGAAACACAAAAGGAGAATTCAAAACGGACCAAACCACGATTGATAACATCGACACACTCCTTAAAGCTTGTGTGTCTCTACTTAAAAAGGATCCCCTCAGCAAAATGTGCCGCATTTCTCGAAACCAAATGTTAGCAAATCAGAATATTGAAACCATCCTGGAAAGGATAGAGGGGATTGAGCGTAAACTCACAGAGGGGATCCCAGTTCAGGAGAACACCACTCAACCCACTTGGGTACCGAACGAAAGGGATTTCCCTCCACTTAGTGCTCTCCCATCCGTTCTAAACTTAAGGATTGACCCTCCTCAAACACTGTCCAAAGCAGCCCGTAAAAAGGTACGCCAGAGGAAGAATCGCAACAGGAAACTGTCACTATTCCCTACGAACGGTTCTGCCCATATCTTAGATGATAAACCCGAAATCGAGCTCCTCGCTCAAGTTAACGATGCCCTAACCGCAAGAATGGTATACAGAATAACTCCGCAAGATCCTACCCCTGAAGTAAAAGATAACAGCAAGGTCTCTGCTGCAGTGATTGACCAGCTACCTGGGGGAGGGGTCGCGGTGTGGTTCAACGATGCCATTGACTGCAATAGGGCATCAGAAACAATAACAGAGTGGCTGCCGGTATGCGGTGATCTGAAGGGATTTTCTCATAGCATTCCAGCCGACATAGTGGTGATTCACAAAGTCGGAACACACTGGAACATTAGAGACAAGAACCAGGTCAAAGACAAGCTCTTGGACCGCAACAATTGGACGGAGAAGGACATACTTAAGCTAGAATGGGTATCAAAGAAGATCTTCAAGGATAGAGATGTAGAAAGTGTGTCACTCAAAGGCTATTCCTCTCTTCTCATCTTCTTCAGGAGCGGCAAGACGGCAGATGAAGCCATTGAACGTGGTGTTTTCTTCAATGGCCGACGTCTCCCTGCTGACAAATCAGTACGAGATCTTCCGCAATGCTATAACTGTTTCCAACTAGGCCATTTTGGTAAGAACTGTTATAGGGTTGGCCGACCAGTCTGTGGGGCCTGTTCTGAGGAGCATGACATAAAAAAAATGTGACAAAAGCCTCACATGTTTTATGCATGAAGGAAACAATTCTTCTCCATGTAGTGACGAACCAACTCCTTTGACAGGTCCCCTTGTTCACATGTAAGAGTGAACCTGCATTGTGCATACTGTGGAGAGAAGGGCCATGGAGCCCATGATGCCTATGGAGGTGACAAATGTATCAAGAAAGTAGGAGACCGTGCGAAGGCTAGAGGGATAGAACTGGAGCTAGGGGAGTTCTTTGAGAGAGACGAGAAGGGGAGAGAGAGAGATACGAGAGCAGAGGAACAGACGGAAGAAAGAGATAATGAAGGAAGGAAGGTGGAACATCCATTCTCACCGGGCCACTTTGATGAAGAAAGGTCTGAGTTACCACCTGAAAGCCCAAATGAAATCGTTGAATGACAGATGGGGCATTCTCATGGTCGTACGAAGGCAGGGCTACTGGCTCAGACAGTGATTTCGAAAATTCTCATAACCCTTTCAATTCTCATTCTCATTCGGTGTTTTCAAAAAATTCAGTTTTTATCATCCAACAAAACCATCACAAAAGAGGAACAGTCTCTCATTCCTTCATGAATTCAGACGATAGGAAAGCAGACATTATTTTAATACAAGAACCTCCCACCACTCTTCCAGACAGCGGAAGCCTTATTATATATCCAGGATACAAATGTATTGCCTCAAAAAAAGTGAAAACATCAGACTCTAGGTCAGAAGTTTCACGATCAATTATCCTCATCAACAGAAATTCTTTCTCGGGCGAAACCTTTGTTGAACTTCCGAACCAATATTATGACATCTCCGCTGTCCTTTTAATGTTCCCAGGAGGGAAGAGATTTCTAATCATTAATGTGTATAACGCTGGGGGGAACTCCAAGACAATAGATGACGTAGCTACCCTCATTGAAGAATCCAAAGTAACTGGTCTTTTGAGAGAAGAAGATCTAATATTTGTGGGTGGCGATTTTAACTTGCATCACAGGGAGTGGAACCCACCTGGGTACACTCGCTCAGATGGCAATGCAGACTACCTATTAGAGGTATTCGAAGAACTGGGACTCTCCTTAAGATCTCAACCTGGTATTCCTACATACATAAATGCCATGGGCCACGAGACGACGATTGATCTCATATTCACTAACGAACGAACCAATGAGTACATTACATGCTGCCTTACTGACCGAGGGGGAGACAGTCACAATTCGGACCACTACAAGCTGGTGACTAGGTTGTCCTTGATTCCACCCGCCTTCGATCCAAATCCCCGTTACAACTACCAAAAGGCCAACTGGGAAGCGGTAAGGGAGTTTCTACAGAAGTCTGATAAATTGGCAAATTTCCCGAGGGATATGGACGAACTGACTACACAAGAAGATATCGACAAACGGGTGGAACTCCTCATGGCTGCTCTACTGGAGGCCATGGCACTACTCCCTAGAATGTCAAGCAACCAACTGACAAAGAGATGGTGGACCGAACAACTCACAGAGAAAAGGAAAACAGTCAACAAGCTTAGAAATCGCTTTTTGAGCAAGCAAAGGAATGGGAACCAGGAAGCAAAGGAGGAAGCACGATCTCTCTGGCGTAAAGCTGCTAACCAGTTTCACACTGATATCAGAACAGCGAAGACGCATCACTTCGAGGATTTCCTGGCAGACCTGGACCAGCACTCTATTTGGACTGCCCATCGGTATGGAAAGAGGGAGGACCGGTGTCGAGACATACCTCCCCTGCGGAAGGATGCAACTGATGACCGCCCCAACAACACCGTGTCCTCCCCAGCGGACAAAGCCTCTCTTCTCCACGCTAACTTTAACCCCATTGCTCGAAGCTGCGATCTTTCCAACATCCCCTGCATCCAATACCCACCTCCTTTCCCATCCCCTCCGCTTAAGATAGAGGAAATTGATGAAGCTATAGACAGAATCAAGATACCTTCTGCGCCAGGCAGAACAGGAATATCGAACAGGATAATCAAGGAGGTGAGGGAGGAGATACGTCATCCACTCTTCGCTATCTTTTCGGCCTGTTTCTTCATCGGATACTACCCTGCAGCCTGGAAGAAGTTCACCACAGTCATACTCCGCAAACCAAAGCGCACTGATTATTCCCTACCATCCGCATATCGCCCCATCGCCTTGCTCGACTGCATTGGGAAGGTCTTCGACGGCATCTTATCTGCCAGACTCACCTTCCATGCTGACAGCAAGAGGGCGCTCCCGACTCACCACTTTGGGGCTAGGCCGGGTCGTTCCACCAACGACGCTTTAATCACAGTCACGGAATACATTAGGGAGGGCTGGAGAAAAGGACTAGTTACAGCCTCAGTTTCGCTCGATGTTAAAGGAGCGTTTCCAACAGTAGTGCACCAGCGTCTCATCAGCAACTTGAAGAAAAGAGCTGTCCCGGAAACAGAAGTAGAGCTGATCGAATCCTGGCTGAAAGGAAGAGAAACAACCTACAACTTGAACGGCTATACATCCAACCCTTACAAATTGGCAATCGGACTTGCCCAAGGATCCCCACTCTCTCCGATTCTGTACCTTTTTATAATGCTGATCTTTTGGAAATACAGGCACCAGGGGGGGACTCGCTCAAATGCGGATTCGTAGATGACATCCACATGAACGCCCGTGCAACTAACCCTTCCGAGGCCATTGCTACACTCGAGGTGATTCTCGATAAAGCAATGACCTGGAGTGAGAAGCATGGTGCGATATTCGAGGAGGCGAAAACAGACTTTGTCCTTTACGGTAAACATAAGAAGATGAAGTCTCGATTTGGCCAACTCACCATTCGTGTTGGATCTACGACGATACCACAGTCGTCTGAGATGAAATACTTGGGAGTGCTCCTTGACTCCAGGTTAAGTTTCAACTCTCACCTAAAGGCGATTGAGACGAAGGCGAAGAAATCGTTATCCCTCCTGGCAACACCCTCCAACACTACGAGGGGCATCCCCCTCCGATTGTATCGGCGCCTCTACGAGGCTACAACATGCGCAATGACGGACAACAACGCCATCATATGGCACCATCTAGGGAAGAAAAGTGGAGGAGCCTCAAGACTCGAGGCAGTGCAACGATACGCTCAACGACTTATGCTGGGAGCTTTCCGCACCACTCCCACATCCGCCCTATCACACGACTCCAATCTCCCCCCAACAGTGGCGAGGCTGGACAAAGTTGTCTCACGAGCCACAGTCAGATTACTAGCACTTTCTAGAGACAACACAGCAGGCAACCTGACGAGCTCATTCCACCAATCCCAAACACCGAAAAAGCACCTTTCCCCCCTGAATCACATTTTCAAAGCCAACAACATCAGATTTCCAGACGACCTAGAAATCATCCCAACCTTCACAGTGCACCCAGGACACACCCCTCCATTCGACACCTTCATTGCAGATTCAAAGGAAGAAGCGACTAAACACTTCCATGACCTCAAAAACGAAGAAGACGAATACTGGATTTTCACGGACGGCTCACGAACTGAGGACGGGGTGGCATTTGGACTGGCAATCACCAATCCGGAAACTATGGCAGGCTACAGGATAGGAGAATGCGACGAAAACACGGTGTTCGAGGCTGAATTGCTTGGGATAGAGCGTGGCTTGGCATTGAGCCTCGCACTCAATGATCAGCGGGGACTACGATCCATCGGTCCGTATCTTCACGGATTCACAAGCCGCTATCAAAAACCTAGCAAAAAAACCAAAGAGTAAACCCGGTATAGGAATCGTCCTGAACATCCTCTCCCTCGCCGCCAAACACCGACGCCTTAATCCTCTATGCGGAATCCACATACACTGGATACCGGGCCACACCAAAATCAAAGGCAACGATCTGGCAGACATGGCAGCAAACAGAGCCACAGATGGGAAGAAAGCTATTGGTCGAGTGAAAATTCCCAAGAGCCCATCAGCCATCCGCGCTACCCTCAGCATCTCCAGATTCAACAACGGATACACTATCTCCCGAGACTCAGGCTGTCATCACCGTTCACTTGCCTCAAGGCTGTCACCAGAGCAAACATATGCCATGCTGTCGGAAATGACACGAGCTCAGGCATCCATCTTCATCCAGCTACGTTCGGGTCATGTCGCCAATAACAACTACCTGAATCGGATAGGAATCAAGGATGACCCGGGTTGCGAGTACTGTGGCATGCGAGACACGGTGACGCATCTCTTCTTTGAATGCGAGGAACACGAGGAGGAAAGGAAAAAACTAAGGGAGAGGCTGAGAAAGAAGGACGTCCGGTTCAGATCACTCAGTGATGTCCTGAGTGAACCGGAGGCAGTTCAAGCGGTCTGGGAATTCATTAGGAAGAGCGGTAAGTTCAAGCTTTGGATTGGAACGGCGCAGCGAGTCCTGGACAGGAGGAAGGCGAAGAGAAAGGAAACGGCGAAAGGAAAGGAGGAAGAAGAAGCAGAAAACAACGTGAGGACTGGGAAGACTGAATGCAATAAGTTACGTATCATCTCAACTGGTACTATATCTGAGGTACTTGTTTTAGGCCATACACCAACAGGGATGTCAACTACTTCCAATCCCTTTACACGAAGGAATATTAGGGCGAACGATACATCACGTAGTGGCTTTATAAAGGACTCTTTCATTTAAACCATTAAGCCATCGCGGCTTAGAGATCCACCTTACCGTTCTTCATATTTTCAGGCACTGTTCCTTTGATGGGGAGTCATGGGGTCTTACTTTATCCTTTTTCCAGCGAGCTAATCATATAGATTTCTATCTTCTCAGGACAACATTCACCGTTAACATTCACAAACTTTCTTTGATCACTGCCCCATACATGTAGAGCTCCGTTGACTATAGTCTTTATGCTCTCTAATATGATCACAACAACAACAACAACAATTATATATTTCCAATGAATAACTGCCTTGAAAGATGGGAATCACTTCTCTTTTATATTATTCTTATTATTCCATTAGGTATGTTGAATTTTATGTCTTCAAGCTTCTGAAGTTTGAGAATATTTCAATGTGCCTGGTGAGGGAGGTATGAGGCTCAAAAGTGTGTTTTATGACGCATACCAAGAACGGATGGCTTTTAGAGGTAAGGATCGATAGTGAGCGCTAGTGAGCATGGACGATCTCCTGACATCGTCGGCTCCGTCACTTCTTCTATTGTGTACATGGAATAGTTGTCATCCTGTTCATCCGCATTCTCATCCTCCTCCTTTTGTGGAGGAGTCAGTGCTGGTGCGTTTTGAAGAGGTTTGTCAACATCGAGTGAGGGTATGAACACTGAGATATCGAGAGATTTTGTTGGCGGTGTGGTCGTCACGTTAGGACTGATGTGTGAGAAGAGTTTGGTTTTGACTGGTGACGGGAGTTGCGGCGAGGTTGCTTTGGGAGAAAAAAGAATAGGTGCCGCCGTTGTTTTTGCAGGCGATACAATAGAAGGGAACCAGGACGCCTGATGATTTCCCATTCGTCCAAACCGCTTTGTTGAGGCTCAGATTCCTTGAATAGAAGGTGGGGAAGTAGGATACGGGCGAATTGATAAGCGTGGTCGGTTTGGAGGCGGTGTCAGCGCTGGCTTTGGGAGACTGTAATGGTGGAGGAGATGTGAAAGGCCTTGAACCAGTTAATATCCAGAGTGGGCGAAGTGGATGCATTCCAGTTTCAGGCGATGGAATCTTCCGCGATATCACAGGACGAGATGTATCTGCTTTCCTAGTCAAAGAAGGATGGGAAAGCCTCTCCTTCAAGTTCGTCGCCTCCTCCTCCAGCTCCTTAACCTCCTCCTCCCTCTTCACCCTCGCAAATTTCACCCTCCTCGTCCTCTCCTCCTCTTTACTTCATCTAAGCGCTATCTCAAACATCACCTCCTCCTGCCGCGCCCCATCCGCACGATTCAACCCACATCAGGCGGCGCCGTTAGGGGTGGTAGCCATCCATGGTGCCCGTACGGCATAGCTCACAGGTATCCAGACTTTGTTGCCTGGTCCAAAGAGCGCAGGAGTTTCGAGAAGCTCTGTGTAGAAGTTGGGTTGGGCTGTTATGCCGTAGTTGGTGGTTTATCGCTTTGTGGAGCTGGTGGGCAGAGCGCATGGCGAGAGGGAATTGGATTCAGCCATTGTGATTGGGAAGTCTTCCTAGGTACATTGAAGTAGAAGACAGTTTTGCTTTTGAATAGGATATAATAGTTGTAGTTTACCTGCGAGCTCGATGCAATAAATTCTGTAATTACCCAATAGGATGTCAAAATCGTCCGTTTGACCATTTTCATCCAGCAGCAAGTAGTGTTGAGGTAATCAATGAGGAACCTTCATTAAAAAACGATCAAGCATGCTTCCCCTCGTCAAGAAATGAAGAAATGAAGAAAGTCGGCAGTTAGATGACTCTCTTGTTGCTTTTTGTCGTCATGAATCCAAAAGTCAGACTTTACGAAGGTATTCAGCATATAAATGTATTCATGAGCGTGCTAGAATATGCAAGGAACAGGAATATGTAAGAAATAATGACAGAACATACGCATAAGATGGCACTGCAGACGACCTTGCGGCAGGTTTGGCGATTTATAGCTTCACTTCGACAGCAGATGACAATCGCTTCAGCAGCCCAGAAACCTCTTATGTTGAGAGAGCTAGAGATCCGTAGCCCGCTGACGTTGATACAAGGGGCGTTTTGGCGGCTGTATTTGTCGATTGGCTGCTTGACGTTTAGTGTTGGTAATGTGGTTTGTTTTAAGCATCTAGTGGGATCGTTTCTCTAGAATGTTTGAAGCACGAGGAAGACTTACAGCTGTCGGTTTTCTTGGATCAGACAGGTCGGTACATTATTCAAATGTTCCACATATTCATTGGACATGCTACATCTTATAGTGAAACATCATTCTCCACGGTCCTTCGGACTGCTTCTTTCATCACCTCTTCGTAACTACAAAATCCTAGTCCTTTGAGCTCGAATCTTGATCCAAGTCGTTCCGTTAACGTTTTATGGTCTGACCAGGGCCTTGAGTCCAACTGAACAGTTGGACGTTGCGAGGCCAGATTTTCAAATGTCAGTGTTTCCAACTGATCCGTCCAGGCTGCGCCGGAAAGATAGGCGGTCAGAGGTTCGAATCCTTGACTGTCGAAGCTTGACGAAATACAAAACCCGAAGTTGAGACGTTTGGCAGCGCAAGAACCTTTTGTGAATGATGATGAACTAAAATACGAACTGGAGAATCTGCCCGCGATGGACATCTCTTGGATGTCAGGGATCGTGTGACATGATGTGAGGAGAAAGTCCAAGACCTCGAAACACTTCTCTACAGAGATGTCGAGCATTCGGGGTTGTGTCATCTGCAGGAAAGATTTGAGTTCCTCTGAGGATTTGAATGTCGTTACGTTGGTGTCAAGTCGCATGAGCCTCTGAGGACGCAATGTGGGATCGAATACAAGTTGCGCCATCCCAATCGATAAGTCCTCCGTACTGCCACGGATTGTCAATCTCTGCAAATGCTGCAAGTTACATTGGAACTCTCGAGCCCGAACTTGCGTATCCTGCGTCGCCGACGTGATTGGGACGTTTTTCAGCTTCAATCTCACCAAACGCGATGAGAGGCGGAGGTCTGGGAAAGAATCAACCAGGTTTCCCAAGAAGTCTGTGGACAGTTTAAGCGTCATTAAACGTGGTAAGATCGGAGCGACAAGTTGATCTTCTCCAACATGACGCAACCAGGCGTCTTCAGAACGCCCATCCATGTCCAGCTCTTCCAGAGTGTCTTTGACGAGGTGGAGGAGCGGGAAGAACGCACGCCAGAATTGAAGATATGTTTCGCCGTCGAAGCTCGCAGATCGAAATGCTGTAAGAGACTTAAGAGTCCTCGCTGATGCCGAGAAAAAAGCCGGGTCAGGAGGCAGAATGGCGCTGATAATGAGTTCGTAGAGCGCAAACGGGGCTGGAGAGGACAGTGATGTATAAATATCTCGTAAGTGGAGGTATCGCAAATATTTGCATTCTTCTAGACCGGTAAACCAATTTTGAAGAACTGGATCGGTCATGCCGCTACTCGTTCGCACCCAAAGATGACTTAAATTCGAGGGCAATCGAATACGAGCTTCTGGTGCTGGAAGCTTCATCCACCACAGCATGACATCCATAGTTTGCAGCTGATCTCCTACGGACTTTAAGACTTCGCTGAAAACATCCCAAAGCGCCACCCAATTTACGTCTTCCGATTCTTGCGACGATTTTGGAAAGTTAACGAACAGGTGCTTAATGTTGGCTCGACGCGTGGGCGACTGACGTATGAACGAAAGAATCCCGTCCATATTCGCAGTAGAAAGTCTAAGTAACCAATCGACATAGGGTAGGGAGAGCTCGCTCCATTGTTTGCACACCAGCGAGCAAGGTAGGATTTGGCTGTTCGAACGAGTGGTCAACCAGACAGATGGCAGATGCCTATCGCGCGTGTAATCTCGTCGTTCCTCGATCCAGTGCACGGCAAGTATTTCGAATATCTTGAGTAGCAGCTCAACAGGGAGCGATCGAATCGACGCCATCAGAAAGCCTGTCACAAATGTCGCTAGTGCCACTCGATAAAAGTGCGAGCACGAAGAGGGAAAAAGGTACAGTACACTCCTGACTTCCAAGCTACAGCGATTTCAACGAGCTAAGTCTACCGGCAAGGCTGACTGTGCCCTCGAACCCCAGGCGTTCCGGCCCCCAGGGTAGCACCAGTTTGGGCAAACTGGTCTCCCCCAGGGGTTTGCGCAAGCGGCCGGAGGCTGCAAGCGAAAAATGGTTTTTGCGCTTCAATTTTGAGAAAATTTGCAGCCAAAAAGCAGGTCAAAAATGGTCCACCAGTTTTATCGCCGACCAACTCCGACGCCTTTGGCGGCGGGTCTGCTGGATTTTCTTCCTGTTCCGAATCCTTCCAAACTGTTTGGGGATGGTTAGGCACTCCATGTTTTGTTTCTTCACCTTGCTGGATCCGACAGGTCTTACAGAGTGTTTGGGGATGGCAAGGTGCTTTAAACCTCATTGACCTTCATTTTCAACCTCGCCACACCCTCATGCTGCAATTTTTTTTTGGCTCTTGCGCTCAACCCCTTGAACGAGGGCTGAGCGCTGAACGGCCGCGGACGGGTTTCGAGCTGAAAAAGGACCGGGGGCTCAAAAGGGTTTTGTGACAGAATTTTTGGGAGATTTGAACGCCAAGAGGGCGACTTTGACTCCCACCAACCTTGGACGACGAGTAGTTCTGCAGTCGGATTCTACTAGCTATAGGTTGCGACAATCCTGCAGCAAATAGTGGTTGAAGAGGCAAAGCGGATATGGGGACCCAACTGTGAGATTGCTGGCCTCGTGTCCTTCGGCTCTGGAGCTGCACCCCGCTGTCAAGTTGGACAATGTCGAGCAAGCATTGAAGGCATTGGTGAGGATTGCTCGAGGTTTCAAATCAGGTGAGGACGAAGATGTGACAATATCAGATGGGGCACGGCTCCATAAGGGTTCGTCTGTGAGCGATTTCCTGCACCTGATCTGTACATGTGCGTCATGCTAAAAACCGGGTCGTGCTTTGTTATCAAGATAAGGATTTTTCACCCAACACACTGCCAACTACCTTTTGAGCCTACACGCTCCTGTAACCTTCACATCTCCAAAGCCCTAACCGAGAGCGTTAGCTCATGGTCTGTGGTGTCAGGGTTAAGACCTGGTCCACCAGTTTTGTCTGCAAATTTTCGCCAAACTACAGCGCAATTGCGAGAGCGGCCAAATCCCTGGGGCAGAGGAGTCCTAGCTTTAAACTTTCCATAGCCCCATGGTTCTATCACTCGGCACGCTCGTCTTCTACTCCTTAATACACCTATCGCTTTCGTAACCATATTTTATTTCGCTCACCACATCCTCCACCCACATTTTCTCTTTCGGCCCACCGCACAGCTTCACATTCCATGCGCACGGATCTGTTCTCTTCCTAGCACCGATCTTAAACGCAAAATCCACATTCACACCCTCCATCCTCTTGCGCACGCACTGTCTTCACATCTTCGACGTTTGCCCAATTCGGCCTGATGACTTTACGCTTCACCTCCTTTCTTGATTGGACCAATGCATTTGCCTGAGCTGGCAGAGCATGATTAGGAGAACGGGATCGATCCTCGATAACCGCGTCTGGGGGATTTTGTGATGGCTGGCGCCATAGGGGAGACGGGGAATGTAGGGAACTCTTGTCTTGTATTGGACGTCTGGGGCATCTAGCCGTGGTTCTGGGATCTCGAGCTTGTCTGACCTTGGTTCGGGTTGGAGGTCAACTCCTGCGAGGGAGGAAGCAGGGGGGGAATCCTTACTTGCTTTCCGCTACTTGCGTCAACCCTCCTTCAAGCTAACTCAGCGTGTGGTTGGTTCAGGAAGGATCGCTCACTTGGGGCTGCAGAGTCTGCAAGGTGTCGTCTGTGAAGGCAGATCCATATCACTACATACAAAAACAGATACATTATCACATTCAAGCTTTCCCCTTCTACACTCCTAGGTCCATCAATCAGCAGTAACTACCCAGGTACGTCAATGGCATACCATGCAGACAGCACTGCACAACCACTAATCATTGAAATCGTAATTGGATGGTGACAGACACTCCCCTAATTTACCTTACGTTTTCTGGAGTTTCGTTCGCTTGTGTCATCTGTTGCTGGCATGATGAAAGAAGCGACAGGGAGGATGGGGCAAGGGCAAGAGGGTCAGACTTCTCCTCTGTTGTTGATGAGCCAATGTTCTTGTTGGGTCTCCTTTGATAGTTTGAGCGTTCACCTCATTTGACACGGATGTCCCTCCCTTGTTTTCACCAACATGTCCCCATGTCAGCCAGACTTCACAGTGGATAACCCCAAGAATCCTCATGAGGGAGCCCCTGGTTCAACAGTGTCGACAAGCACTACTCAATCACCTTGTGTTTTCCTGAAACCAGAGGACATCGCACGAAACACGCTGTGTGAGCTCTGCGTCGTGAAGTGTCCTAAGCCAGTGCCTCACTCAAGACAAGAACCCAAAGATATTGCTCCCTGCAAACGAATTGAGATTTCGAAGAGCTCAGTGAGTGCTGGGCGAGAAAGAGGAAGGAGTTTGAAGAAACGATTAGGAGGACTCGTATCCGTATCAATGTTCGCCATCCCTTTGTTCTTGAGCAACATGGGACACGGTGTGAAGTCCATGATTCGCTTGAATGTGGATGAAACCGTGGTGAAATATGCTTCATGGGAAGTCTCAAAGGAGAGTACGGTCGCTCGAGGTCGGTCTACGAGAAGGCCCTCGACGTCTCTCCGGCTGAAATAAAGGTGTGGATGTCATATACGGGGATGGAGCTCACAGCGCGTAACATTCAACACGTGCAACGTCTTCGATCGAGCTTCACCCTTCTCCCCCATTTGGACCAGCTCTGGTACAAATACG
>MU271261.1:0-84728 GCA_021432655.1 Atractiella rhizophila
CTCGCTCAGGAAAAAGCCGAAAGATAAATCTAAGAAGGCTGCCGGTCCGGGAGGAGGTGCTGGATTGGCAAAGGTTATTGGGCCAAGAAGAGGGAAGGGGAGGGAGAAGCGAAGGAGATTGATTAGAGCCAGAGAGAGGGCGATTGGGAAGAAGTCTTCAGCTCACTGACCATGGGATACACGATCCATATGCATGTGCATTAAGTTACAACCATATCCTACCTTTCCCAATGTCCCTTTCGTTGCTGTGCCGTATTAAATGTTCCTTGGGTAATCCACAAATCGGCTGAATTGGAAAGATAGTGAAAATGGCTCGTGTGCTACCCGATTGATCTGAGTCCGAGAGTTTACACAAACACCACCAACATACCAACGACATCTGTCTCTTCCCGCAAGACTACACTCATAGCATTAACCACCGAGCCAACTAGCTAACGAACTCGGCTGACCAGAGAGATAAGAATAAGGATGGCACCAGCCGATCTGTGGGACGATTCCGAAGAATGGCAGGAGATGCCAGTAGTGTTCGTCCATCTCTCCTTCCTTTCCAGCATTTTAAGGTATATTGGCTGATGTCATTCAATCCATGTAACATACAGGCGGAGCGACAATGCCCCCTCATCCTCCTCCGAAGACGAGCGCGCTTCCACGTCCAAAACCAAAGCCGCTCCCAAACGCAAATCCCTCAAATCCACCCGGGCGAGATCCGCCAGTTCAGCTCTAAAGACCCAACCGGCCTACCTCCCGCCCTCAGCAGCGCCGACGGCGAATGCGACGGGAGCCAAGATTGAGGTGGAGTGGGAGGATTCGAAGGGGAGGAGTTTGGGGAAGCCGGGGGAGAAAGGAAGGTGGGAGTGGAGGGAGAAAAGGGAGGGAGAGTTGGATGAGTCGGCTTATACTAGGTTGGAGCTGGATGAGGATAAGGAGGCGGAGGAGGTGTGGGAGAGGACTGGGTATCTTTTTGATGATGTGCGTCGTCTTTTTCTCTTTCTCTCAACTTTCTTGGTTGGACTTGTGGTGCGAGGTGTAGAAGGAGGGAAGCAGGTGAAGTGTGCTTGTCCAAGCGGCCCACTTACCATCTCCCCGATCAGAGCTCGGGTTAGTCTGATGCGCTTGTGTCAGCTGGCACTTTCTCCCCTTCCCTCGTTCTACACATCTGCACTTCACTCAAAACCCAAAAAATGGCGTGGAGGCGAGACGCGACGAAGGATGGAAGCGATGTGGCGCCGTCGTCTGAACGGCAGCCAACCAGCCCAAGGAAAGGACACATAGCATTGCTTCAAGACGTATGGTTCGATGCTTCTGAGAGAGAACTGCGCAATTGTTTGTGTGCTTAGACAATGAAAGAGCTCTCGCCCATTTCCAGCAAGTGGAAGAATCCTGTCAACATGTCCACTCTAACCTAATCGTTCCTCTCTGTTTGCCTTAGAGGTTAATATGGTATCTCTATTTCGAGAAAATTCTCCGTGACTCCTCAGTATTCAATAGCCGGAAACATCAGTGGATTGGCAATTCCCAGCTCTGTTCGTCTTATGCGCTGCTACATGATGGTGCACTGAGAGTGGTCCAACCCTGAGGCACGAATTCACTCTTTATCTTAAAGATGGCTAGTTTTCGTTTGCCCTCACGCACCTGATTAGAATCCGGTTCGAATGTTGTAATGAGAGTCGACTTCTGCGGTCGATGACAGACTGTGCTTGCCTAGATGAAGGGATCTCAAAGCCTTTCTCGG
This sequence comes from Atractiella rhizophila, assembly GCA_021432655.1. Taxonomy (NCBI): domain Eukaryota; kingdom Fungi; phylum Basidiomycota; class Atractiellomycetes; order Atractiellales; family Hoehnelomycetaceae; genus Atractiella; species Atractiella rhizophila. The sequence goes on from MU271261.1 coordinate 1,733, forward strand.
TGTATTATGCACAGTCCACGATGTTCCTCTTTTGCACTAATGCCCATGTGTAGAAGGTTGGATTTTCGCAATTCTTCCTTTTGAAAGCATGTGGGATGAACAATGACAGTTTTTGAACAAACGTCTTTTGTTAGAATATCGACATATTGGTCTATATTTTTGTCATCTCAACTGCTTCGAAAACTTGAATGGCTGATACCTTGTCTCCTCCTGGATAGGAATTGAACATGACTCCACTAGCACAACTGCGAGCGACGAAGAATCTCCTTACCCCTGCACAACGGATAGCCTACGTTGGATTGTGTCGTCTTGTAACTCGTGAAATGTGCACTCCTCTCCGTCTTGCACGAGAACACGGAGCGAAGGAATTGTCGCTGGCTGAAGAGAGCTTGAATAACTGGAGCGCCAAAATCATGGGCCGGTTATATCAGCATATGGATATCGTGTCAGATGGTTCATCTTTCCTCCTTCCACGCGCCGCCGACACTCATAGTCAGTGACAGAGCAACGAATGATCGAAAATCTGGCAGTGCATGGCCTAACATCTGAAGATCTTGTACCATCCCTTGTGACAACGCATACCGTCCCAAATCCTGAGTACGACCCACAATTCGCAAAGGAGCTGGAGAGGGAAAGAGAGGAAGAAGAGAGGAAGAAAGCAGAGCTCAAGATAAGGCAGGACAACTCCGTCCCATATGAAGAAAAGCAAGAAGAGAAGGAAGATCCACCGCCTGCTTATCGAGACGAGGACGATGATTGGGACTCTGGAGATGGTGATCTTGGAGCTGCTCCTTCTACACCGAAGTTGAAACGGAATCATCTCGACGCTAGTTCAACGCCTACCCTTTCTGTACAAGGTCTCAATGGAGATCCTCCAAAGACAGCCTTTATGACGCCGCCTACAACTCCCTTTCCTGCCTCCTCAGAGCCTCCTCCCAGTACTCCCATTGGAGCACCACCGGACTCAAAACCCCCTCCTTCGCCTACAAATCTCATTGCTCCCCTTCCCCATACCCTCCCAGGCGTCTCTACCACTCTCACAGCCGCTGATAAAGACGTAACCCTTGACATTCGGTGGACGGTGCTTTGTGACCTGTTCCTTCTTCTCATCGCTGATTCAGTTTACGACGCTCGCTCCCGCGTCTTACTGGGGAAGCTGGCTGATAAACTAGGGCTAAGCTGGCTGGACGTTGTTCGGTTTGAACGGCGGCTGACTGAAGCACTGGAAATTCAAGAAGCTGCAAAAGGAGACGGTCTTGACGGTGTTCTCGAGGATAGAAAGATGAAGGGGAAGACGAAGAGAATGGTCATGATGGGTCTTGCGACACTTGGCGGAGGCTTAGTGATCGGTCTTTCTGCTGGATTGCTTGCTCCCGTAATCGGTGCTGGTTTAGGTGCAACATTTGGTTTAGTGGGTATTAGCGGGACAGGTACATTTTTAGCGGGTACCGGAGGTGCAGCTCTCATCACGACGACCGGAGCGGTTACGGGAGGCGGGATTGGATTGAAAGGAATGGCCAAGAGAACAATGCATGTCACAAAATTCGAATTTCGGCCTTTGCATAACAATAAGAGGCTCAATGTACTCGTTACTTTACCTGGGTTCGTCCAGTTCATCTCTATCTAATAAATCAGGCTGAATGGAGAAAAGGTTTATGGCAGGGCCTCTCGATGACGTTCGTCTACCGTTCAGCGTCGTCGACTCTGTTCATGGCGATATTTTTTCTGTCCTGTGGGAACCTGAAATGATGGGCGACACGGGCAACATTCTCAAAATTCTGACCACTGAAGTTTTGAGTACGGTCGGCCAACAAGTCCTTACAGCCACACTCATGGCTGGTCTCATGAGCGCAGTGCAGTGGCCCATTAGTTCGTGTCTCCCCCGTCAAATTTACAAGCGTTTGCCCTTACACCCGCCACAGTGCTCACCAAACTTGGGTATCTTATCGACAATCCTTGGTCCAATGCTCTCGATAGAGCGAAAGCTGCCGGCCTCATCCTTGCAGACCTGATTCAAAGTCGACACTTCGGAATTCGACCCGTGACTCTGATTGGCTTCTCCCTTGGAGCAAGGCTGATCTTCTACGCCCTCCGAGAACTAGCCCGTAATAAAGCTTTTGGACTCGTTCAGGAGGTCTATCTCATGGGTGCCACGGTAACCGCTCCGAAGAGGGTGTGGAATGAAGTGCGCGGTGTAGTGTCGGGCAGATTTGTGAACGCTTATGCGACAAATGATTGGGTCCTTGGATACCTGTTCAGAGCTACAACTGGAGGTTTGCAGACTGTCGCTGGATTGAGTCCTGTCGAAAATATACCGGATCTCGAGAATGTCGATATTACAGATATCGTTGTGGGGCACATGAGTTATCGGCAGCTTATGCCTCTCATCCTTGAACGACTGGGTTTCAAAACGACAGCGGATCACTTTGGTACGCCAAATTTCTGTATAGTAGCTTCAATCTGATTCGGAGCAGATGAACCTGATGAACTCGAGCAAGAAATGCCTTTCCGCGAACTCGTTAGCCAAGAAGAAGACGAGCGGAGGCAAGCCGAGAAGCAGCGAGGTCGCTTCAGCCGTTTGTTTAGTCGCAATTCACGCTCCTCTGTCGACACTTTGCGGAAGACATCCAACGGATCAGTCCTCCCTTCCAAGACAAACTCAATAGATTCACCCCGCCCCGAGAAAGCTTCTAATGATGACGATGACTTACCCCCACGAATTTCTGACGACGAGCTCCCTCCTCGGGAATCGATTTCCGCCAAAAGCCCACATCCAATTCCTGTTGTTGACGGAGGCTCAATTGGCGATATCACACCTTCCTCTTCATCCAAACCACATCCACAATCAGATACTCCTACTGTGGAAACTCCAAAACCTGTGCCGATTGGTTTGGACGTAGACAAGATTCGAGCAGAGATTGCCAGGTCTTCCTCCACTCCGTCACGCACACAAACACCGCCCATTTCGCCTGCTCGTACCCTATTCGCACGTCCAAACGTAGAACGTGCAGCATCAGTACCTCCAGAAATTACTCGCCCTCTGACATCTCCTATATCCCCTGTTGCGGAAGAAAACGAAGAGCCTCCGACGAGGCAGACAATGGATTTGAACGAACAGGCGAGGGAGGAATTACGAAAGCAGTGGTCGAAACCGTCAGACTCTCCCGCCTCCTCTGCCCTCTTCCCGCTCCAGTCTCCCAGAACTCAGGCTTCGCAGAGCTCCCTTCGGGATGCTTGGGGCGGGAGCGGCGGCATGGACGACAAAACGACATTTGACCTTTCATTTGCTCGTCAAGAACCTGTTCCATCCATTGTATTCGGAGGCGCAGCCGGAGTAATGGATACCCCATCCATTTCTTTTGCGTCCTCTGATGGCACGCTTTCCTGGGATGAACCCAAAATCAATTCATTTGGGTCGTATTCTTTGACATCGACCTCGATGTCAATGGGGCCGTCGAGCTCTTTTCAAGAGGCAAAGTCAGGGATCACCTTCGGTTCGAATGATGGGGACATATTTGAGCAGCAGGCGGATAGAATAGGTTGGAAGGACAAAGCACCCGATCCAGCCTCGACGCCTAGCTGGTTGATCAAAAATCCTGCGAATTCATTCTCGACAGAGGCATGGAGCAATCCGAATGACGCCTGGGGAGAAGCCTCAATAAACAGAAAGAAGAGCAAAAATGGGTGGTAAGTTGCGCACAGAACTGTTGGCTTTGTCGTGAACCCTCTTGTTTCGGTCGGGGAACACGAGGTCTTCCTGCATTTCAAGCATGTACAGTAGTTGCATTGGATACTGATTGTTGCATTGATGTTTGTTGCTTCACCAAATAACCAACAGAGAAACCGCGAGCTTGAAAACGTTCTCAACTGTATTTCCTCCAAGTTTGCCCTTTTGCTGTCGTCAGCGACCATTTTGCGCAGGTCCTTGCGATGGATCTTCCTGCTTGCTCTGGACAATTGTAAAGAAGAGGTGATAATGGTTAGTAAAGAAGAGGTGATAATGGTTAAGCAGAGGTGACGACTCAAGAAAGGGAAAAACGCAGGACTTGGGGACACGGCAAAAGATGCCCAGTCTCAGCCACTTCTGATGTGCGACTTTGGGTTTCATCCATTCTGATATCCCTTCTATTGTCTCATTCGTTTTCTCTTTTGGCACAGTAATAACTAAGTAGGCTCGAGGAAGTTCTGTCTGTTGCGATGCGTCGAAGATTCCCAAGACTGCCGACTGTGCAACTTAGGGAGCTGGAGCAGGATAGATTCTAGCTCAGCTGGAGCGACCTGAAGCTTTCCTCAGCCCCTGGGCAACGGAGAGCGAGAAACGCCTGAAATACTTTACACTAGCGCAATATTAGCGATGATTCCCCAAACAGTTGGGAAGCTTACTTTGATCAACAGCGCCGATGTTATATCAGCTAAGTTCAAAGTTGAGACAGCACACAAACCTCTTTGGCACGATCGCCGACCGTCAGAAATGTTTCCGCTGTGGCCTTCCATCACAAATCGTCGTAAACCTCATAACAGGTTGCGTTTGAAGGTGACGAGGAAGACAGAATGGGAATTGCTGTTGCTCCTTTATTTACTCAGCGTAGGCTTCCACTGTAGCGGGCGGACTGCCAGTAACGGGGCTCTAAAGCTTGTCGGGCATGGGGTGGCGAGGAGGGACGTAAGGGCTGGGGCGGAGTCCATAAACGGCAATTTCAGAAGGTGCACCGAATGTTGATTCCAACGCGAGGAGTCCATACACAAAAAGCAGGAATGAGACGGGCACCTCTCACTTCTCCATCCCATTCAGCTCCTCCAAGAAGCTCTCATATTCATCCTTCACCATCTCCATCTCCCCTTTCCTCTTCGACACCTGCACCGTCTCCTTCTCCTTCATCTCCAACAATCCGCCCTTCCTCAGTTCCACAAGCAGCGTAGTCCTCTCAGTCCTCTCCCCAATCCCTAGTCCACCACCGACCTCTCCTTTGACCTCCGGCGCACTACTAACCCTCTTCTTCAACTCCGCCTCCTCCTTCGCCTTCCTCTTCTTCACCGCATGCGGCACGAACGCCGCCGCCTCCTTCTTCAAATCTCGCACCTGCGGAGCAGCGGAAATGGTGGCTGTCGCAGAAATCATAGGTGGAGGGGGCTGGATCACAGGTGGGGGGCCGAATTGTTTCTGCATCGGATTCGGTGGTGTAGGGAGCGGGTGTGGCTGAGAGGAGGAGGCGGAGGCGGAGGCGTCTGGTATCGACATTGGATTATGAGGTGCGTTGAAACCGGGAGGCGGAGGAGGGAAAGAAGGTCGGACGGGGAGGTCGTGTGGTGGTCGTTGGGGAGGGAACGATGGGCGAGGTGGTAGAGAGTGAGGCGGAGGCGGCATGGGCATGCCTTGTTGTGATGGGAAGTAGACTGGAGGTGCGGTCATGTGTGAGGGGAAGGGAGCGGGTGGTAAGTACTGAGGATGCATGGGAACGTGGTGCGGCATCTGCATCTGCATCGGCATTGGAGGAGGGAAGTGCTGTTGTTGTTGGTGATGTTGAGGATTGGGCTGGGGATGACGGACGCTTGGGCGGTTGAAGAGTGGTTGTGGTGAGCCTGTAAATGCATCAGATACAATTGCAGCGATACAAAGTAGGTAGAGAACGCACCATCATCTGTCTTGAATCGTTTAGGGGGAGGTGGGCCGTCAGGGAGAGGGATATCGTCGTCAGAGTCTTCCTCTTCTTTCTGTGGTGGTGGACCAGGAGGAAGAGGGATGTCGTCCTCATCGCTCTCATCGCCTTCAGGCTCATCCTCATCCTCACCGTCATCATCTTCCGCATCCGCTACACCGTGCCGTCATTACCCATCGTCTGGCAAGAAAGATAGAAAGACAGACGCACGCCTTTCAAGGTAAGGCATTCCTGGTGGTGGAACCCCATATGGATTGTAGACGGGATCATAATAAACGCTCTTTTTGGGATTCACCAGCGTTCCATCCTTCTTGAAGATATTCCTCTCGCCACCCTTCCTCTGCGCGCTCTCCACCTGTTCCTTCAAATTTGACTTATAATCTCCCTGTGCCTGTCCAGGCTTCTTAATGATTTTATCCCTCTCCTCCGGATGCTCCTTCAAATAATCTTCCTTCGCTTTGCTGATCTTCTTCACTTCCGCCTTGAGCTCTTTCACCTCTTTATCCTGCGTCGGAGTGCGGGAAGGGAGGGCGAGGAGGGCGTCGATGCGCTTTTGGAGATCGGATGGGTCTTTCTTGGCGTCCTTTGAAGCTTGAGACTTCTGACGCGCTTCTTTATTCTTCTTCAGCTCCTTCTGCCGCTGAGCCTTCCCTGCGGTGAAATAGTATCAGCGCAAAGCAAAGTGAGGCAAAGCAAACGCACGGTAGGCGTCCATGGGATTTGAGGGCTTGTTCTTCCCCATATTGGGTGTCGTTTGCTCTAGAGACGCTCGGGATAGTTGGTATCTCTTTGCAGGGCTCTACGCTTGCCAGTGTAGAGACCTTTCCTAGGCGGGCGGATAAGGATATCATTCGCCACACGTGCCTAACAGACAAAACACTAAATACACGCTCCAGTGGAGGATCGAGATTACGAGTAGGGGAACAATTGAGGGACGAGCTTGAGCTTGAATTGGGACGAGGAGACGATGAAGGTCAAGATCAAGGCGTACCACCCGATCGCGGTCTGGTCCTGGAACCTAAAGCAGAATCAACCTTTGAACGCTCAGGCGACAGGGAACGAGGCTGAAGACGGGGACGATGAGGAGGAGGACGTGTGTGGAATTTGCAGGATCGCGTTTGATGGTTGTTGCTCGGACTGTAAGGTGCCAGGAGACGATTGTCCTCTCAGTAAGTTTCTTGCCTTTTCTTGCCTTTAGACTATTTGCTGAGCATTCATGACGTGGGATAGTTTGGGGAGAATGCACCCATGTCTTTCATATGCATTGTCTCTTAAAGTGGCTTAATAGTCCCAATTCGAAGAATCAGTGTCCTATGGATCGACGGCCTTGGAGTACGTCTTCTTTCCCTTGAATCAGGTAGTTTTGCTGAGCCTGTAAAAGGTACAATGGAGCAGAACACTCTGAAGGTTAAAGAGGAGAGTGTGGGAGTCCAATTACCTTCCTAACGCTCTCCTATGCACATCTCATTAACAGGTGTAATCAGTGTGGTACATATGTAATCTAACATTGTATTTCATTCTACGTTCCATTGATTAGTACAACAACAAGTCGAGCAGACGACAAACAGTCCCGGCAAAGAATTTCGAAGTTCACGGCCCAAAAACTACCTTGTTCCACCGAATTTCCTCAAACACTCTTTCCCATTTCACCTCTCCACCTCTTCCACTCTCCATATGCCACTCCACCCTTCAAACACTGGTACCTCACAACCTTCACCCCTCTCCTCATCCTCTCCGTGATCTCCCCATCCCAACCCGCCTTCCGCATCAACGAATCCAGCGTCTCTATCTTCGTCCACTCCTGTTCTTTCGCAACATCCGGTAGGTAGGTGGCGCTCAAGTTACCGTAGCCGTGCGGGAGGAGGTCAGAGAGGGAGTATTCCTTTTCTTCTTGTGGCGGGGGCAGGACTGGAGTCGAAGGACTTTTCACTTTAGATTGGGATTGGGTTTGTGTTTGAGTTTTGTGAGATTGAGATTTGAGCAGAGAGGAAAGGTGGGAGCGAAGAAGAGAGGGTGATTTGACTTTTGAGCCGGAAGCACGAGAGGAAGAGTCAGTCGATGGCGGCCTCGTGAGAGTAGGGGTATTGAGGGAAGTGGTTGATCCGGCGTCAGGAGGGGAGAACAAGTCACTGGACGACGAAGGGGTGGCAGTGGAGCTGGAACCTGAACCTGATCCTGGGGTATCTACCTGTTTCTCCAACACAGTTGGCATGAGAACAGGTATAGTGGTTTCCTCTTCGGTGTCGTCGACCTCGATTTCGCCTTCGCTCGTCAAATCGTTCTCGGATATCGGATCATCTTCCTCCTCCTCTCCTTCCGAAGTGGAGGAGACGGGATATCCCCGCAGTTCAGGGTTCGGAAAGCTGATGTAAATCCCATGCACGCCGATGGTCCAGTCGAGGTAGTTAGAGGCCGGCTCAAACTTTGTTAGGAGCGAGATGCTGTTCCACTCCTCATGTCAGTAATGCAAGATACATGAAGATCGTGGAATGGAAGAAGGAAGAGCGTACCCGCATTCAAGGCGGGAGAGCTCCCGGGAGGTGATGGGGTTGAAACGACGGTCTTTGAAGGCGCTACTCTCGTTTGACGGTCGAAGCAACACAGTCAACAAAAGACAAGCCAAGATACAACATGTAAAGGAACCAAGCATCCATCAGCACCACTCTCTACTTGCCCACACCAGATAAAGAACAATGACCTCACCTAATGATAGCATATTCTGCCAGGCCGTCGCCCAACCTCAACTTCTCAAAGTTTCCAATGCAACCTCTGAGGCGTACGCTCCTACTGGTGCTGCTGGTGATGTTCCAAGTAACAAACAAGGGGTATTCGTCTTTGTAACCGGGGAGGGATCTGGGCGATGGGGACGTGGAGGAAGTGAGACGGGAATGGAGGACGTCAAAACAGTAGAGAGCGTATAAGCGGAGGTCTTCGTTGGTTGGCGCCATGGAGTGCTGGACAGGCAATCGCTAGCAAGACAAGCGACGGCCTGATAGATGTTGGACGTTGCACTGGCAGGTTTGTCAATTGCTTGCCTTTATTTGCTGTGGCCCACCCGCGATCATTCGATCGGATCGCCCTTTGGTGCCAGCCTCTATGATAATCAAGGCAGGGTCAAGTGGCCAAGAATTAAGGAAAAGTCATGTTCATTTCACTCGAAGATCGAGAAAGGTCGCAAGACATTCCAACCCATGTTTAGTACTCAACGGCTCCTTCCTCCTCGTCAGCATTCTCCATCCCAACCTCCTCGTAATCTACATTGATCGAATCAGTATGATGTACTGGTCCAGAAGAACATGAAATACGAACCCTTCTCAAGAGCAGCCAAGTCCTCCCTCGCCTCCGAGAATTCACCCTCTTCCATTCCCTCACCGACGTACCAGTGAACAAAGGCCCTCTTGGAGTAGAGGAGGTCGAACTTGTTGTCCAACCTGCTCCAAGCAGCGGCGATGGCGGTCGTGTTGGACAACATGCAGAGGGATCTGCTGACGGGGGCCAGATCTCCATCAGGGACGATAGCGGGCTTCTCAGCGCAGATACCGAGCTGTTCCATGGCACCGGAGGTCAATCACAACAATCACCGAGAGGATAAAGGAGAATGGGCAGAGTCTCACCTTGAATCCGGTGGGGCACCAGTCGACGAACTGGATGGTCCTCTTCGTCTTGATAGAGGCGACGGCCGAGTTGGCATCCTTGGGGACGACATCACCCCTGAAAAGGAGGGCACAAGCCATGTACTTCCCTTGTCTAGGGTCGCACTTGACCATCTGGTTGTTGGGCTCGAAGCAAGCGTAAGTCATTTCGGCCACGCTGTTTTGCTCGTGTTGTGCCTTGTCACGACTGATGATCGGCGCGTAGGTAACGAGAGGGAAGTGGATACGGGGGAAAGGCACCAAGTTGGTCTGGAACTCGTTCAGGTCGACGTTCAGAGCACCATCGAAACGAAGGGACGCGGTGATGCTGGACACAACCTATTGCAATAGTTATCGTGAGCAGGAGTAATAGTGACGGAAAGGCCAATTACTTGAGCGATAAGCCTGTTCAAGTTGACATAGCCGGGGCTGACAATGCCCAAGTTCTTCCTGCAGATGTCGTAGATGGCCTCGTTGTCGACCATGAAGGAGCAGTCAACGTGTTCGAGGGTGGTGTGAGTGGTCAAGACTGAGTTGTAGGGCTCAACAACCGAGTTCGACATTTTAGGAGCGGGGTAGATGCTAATCGCAATGGTCCCTATCAGCAGGGAAATATCAAGGGTGAGGCAATTAAGGCGTACGCAAACTCGAGCTTGCTCTTCTTGCCGTAATCGGTGGATAACCTTTCCAACAAGAGGGCACCGAAACCAGATCCAGTTCCACCGCCGAAGGAGTGGAACACAAAGAATCCCTTATCAAGTCGTCATCAGCACTTCGAATTTGCGATTTAAGAACTGGAAGGCCTACTTGAAGTCCAGTACAAGCATCAGCCAATCTCCTGAGCCTGTCAAGGACGGTATCAATCAACTCCTTTCCGACGGTGTAGTGACCGCGAGCGTAGTTGTTGGCCGCGTCCTCCTTGCCAGTGACGAGCGTCTCTGGGTGGAAGAGGGACCTGTAGGTACCAGTCCTGACCTCATCACTATCCACTACGCGTCAACAACTTGAAGTTACTAGAATGAGGAAAGACGAACACAACGTTAGGTTCTAGATCGACGTAGATACTCCTAGGCACGAATTTTCCGGCTCCAGTCTCGGAGAAGAAGGTGGAGAATCCTTCAGTGGAGGCAGACTGGTCCTTGAGCCTTCCATCGGCGGAAAGTCCGTGCTCAAGGGTGTAGAGTTCCCAGCCTTAGCGGGTCACGGTTATGATTTTGCAGTCATGGATATGGAGATCGGCTCACAGGCATTACCAAGCTGGCAACCGGCCTGACCAACGTCTAGTGTTGTGAATGAGTGGTTGGATTCAAGTGATGCCATGCCAACTTACGAACACTGTTTCCCGTTCAAACACGTCAGTTTCAATTCAGATAAAGCATAAGTTAGTTCAAGAGCGTCCTCCAAGTGTGCTGTGGAGCAGCAGGAGTAAGATCTCGACGAGATCAACTTGAACCGTTCTCATCAAAAATCAAACTTGGGACTCACGAGATGACTTCTCTCATTTTTGCTTTAAATTACAGAGTTCCAGGCGAGGATGGTTCTGTGCTGGGGTTTATAAGGCTCGAGAAGAAGTCCTGTAGCGACGATAGGGCTTTTCTTGAGGTTGGGGGAAGATTTCGCCAACAGGTTCGCAAAGCTTTTAAGGGGCGCAGGTCGGCGCATGTTAGCGCAACGCTAATGCAACATGTTGACCTTGTTTGCACCTTCAGACTCGCTTGAAGCCCGGAGCGTCAATAACACGCTGCGTTACATTTGCAGCAAGTAGTCTCAGGACATCCCTATGATAAGGGAGCAAGATTTGATTGAGTCCGCAAATTTTAGACACGAACCTTGACTTTCATCATCATCTAGCTGAGGTTCGGTATGCGTAGTAGCTGCCCTTCTTCAAGGTCCTTCACCTTTCAGGGGAACGAAGGACATACGTGTTGGGCTCAATATATGCCTCGTCGAATGAAGAGGAGTCATGTAGCTCTCCTGGCTGCAATTGTCAATAGGACATCATTGAGTGTTTTCAGTACAGCGTGTCAGACGTCAGACACGAGCGTGAGAATCAAGTTAGACGATGCTTTGCACCAACAGCAGGATGTAATACTTTTTCGACATAATCACCATAGCTGCTTCCCTGCGTTCCAATTGCAATTTTCCCCCTCGCAGCTACCATCGAATCTAACATGGGGATGAAGAAACCACCCAATTTTTCTCCATCAACGTTTTTCCAAGCAGCCAATTCAGCTATCCCAACATTCATTCCATCCCAATCTCCCAATGTAAACGTGCATGGGAAAGCTCGAAAGAATTTGAAGAGGTTTGGATCGGTTTTTGGCGATCGGGAATCTGTTGCCATGTAGAGAGGTGCGTTGAAGACATGAAGCGCTGGATCTGTATGGAGAGGGTAGTTACAGTGACGAATTCCACCACTTTCGTCTCTGTTGACTACCTGAAGCTGCTTAGACAGTCGCTTCGGTTCCTCTGTCAGCTTCCGCAAACGAAGGAGCACTTCTTCTGCCGCGCTTTCCCTTCCTTCCTCCACCAAGATTAAGGTCACGATTCGAGTGAAAAGGTTATCCATGTATTCTTCCGTCTTCTTCGCAAATATTCCATCTCCCACTCTCGCCAGAACAGCATAGTATCCTTGTTGGCGAGATACCTCCTCTAAGGCTGAAGCGATGAGTTGGGAGATGTGGGACACAGCGTTGTTCCGCAGAATCAGCCGCTTCTCGAACCAGCTGGGCTTAAAAACCCCATCCGAGTCGGAGAGGTTGAGGCGTCCACTGCCAAAGAGCGAGCCGAAGAGGATAAGAGATTCCCGGCGCTTTCGCAAGGCTTGCAAGGAGAAAGACGTCTGGTATTTATTGACGCCGGTGCGCTGCCACGGAGGAAAAGGGACAGTGAGGTCGGTGGATGGGAGATGGGTTGTGAACTGGAGCTCGTCTTTCGAGCTCTCCTTCACATAATACTGCGAAAGAGTGAAATCAATAACAAGCATCAGTCAGATAAGCGCCATACAACGTCGTCCTCCCCAATACCCCCAGCGTCCAACCTGGCTCCCTCTTCCGTCATGCCAGCTCGTTCCCCAGTGCCATCGCCCCACCACCGGTTAGCGAAGCTTGACTCCAGTCTCCTCTTCAAGCGCTTTCAGATCAAAGACATTGTCAAAAGCGATGAAGGTGCTCCCCGTTCTCTTTGCTTTTTCCATCTTGGAGTTGCCCTGTTGAAACAAAACATCCCCTTGTATTCGATCCTCCCAAGCTTTTGCAGGACATCGTATCCCGAACGAGGTGGACCTCCTTCTCCTACCCATATGGGAGGAAGGAGCAGGGTTCGGTTCAGGTATAATGCTAAGGAGAGAGCGTTTTGGAGTATCGTTCGTTGATTATGGAATTGGGAGTGGGGCAAGTAAGAAAGGTATTTTTCACCGCTCCGAAGGGGTCGATGAAGAGGGAAAGGCTGAAATGGTCTCCTGGGATCCCCGTTCGTTTGTTCATCGTCGCTTTCGGGTGACGCGGATGAATTAGTCCGAAAGAACGATGAATTGAACGAAGAAGGCCACCGGAAGTAGACCCAAAATCCTCCCAATGCAAGGAAAAACAGCAAAACTTTTCGCCTTCCTCCGACGGGCATATCTTTGGCGAAAATCTCTGGAGGAAGTCTTTAAAGAAAGGGAACTCCGACCTGGAGACCTACGGCCTCGCGGTTTCCGAGACTAGTCCAGCTTGCAATTTATAGAACAAGCTGTTGCGCTGTTCGCATACTGGCAGCAGGAGTACCAAATTTGAGCAGATGCTGAGCTCCAGCAGCAAGACAGAGCTAAAAGTGCAAAGATGGATAGGTCAAAGCGTTCAAGCAACGCAGCCAACCTTCCAAAATGCAGCAGCAAACCTTATCAACATCTTGACCTCCTATGTTGGAATTTTGCTGCGACACGTGGCACCTTGAAAACCCGACGCCTTGGTTTTCAACCACAGAATTTATTACGGAGTATTCATCGCGATTCTCCCTTCTTAAGTAGCTAAAGGTGTCCTAGCGGATCCCTATTCTCTTTTGTAGTGGCTGGCCGTCGATTCCGCTGTGAGGAGCAACCGCGATGACACTCGCAAAACTAGCTATTTGCGTGTCTGGAATCTATGGGTCCTTCCTTTTGTGGGCTCTGTTGCAAGAGCGAAGTAAGTCCTCTTTTTGACTATCAAGTCAAGCACCCTGTTTGCTTTATGTTGTACGTGCCGTACGAAAGGCTGGTCCCCCAGAAATCGGCCTATGAAAGCCTTCTGACCTCATTGCCAACTGCTCCTTTCCCTTCCATATTCGCTCGCTGCAATGATACGAAGCTGATGCATCGAATAGTATCCACGACATCATATGCTCCACCGGGCGAGCCTCCAGAGTACTTTCGCGCGGTGGTCTTCCTCAACAGCATCCAATCAACTTTCTGTTGCATAGCCGCTCTTTTGTACCTCGCAAGCTTCAAGCACTCATCCCAGAACATATGGGAGCTTCTGGGACTCCCATCGACCGGTTTGTCGAATAAATCCGACATTGCTTCTCAAGTCCCTCGATCGCCGCTTTTCGAGAGGAAGAAGACGAAATCCGAAGTGGATGGAGGCTTCCTTTCAAATGCGACTGGTGAGCAGGAATTTACCAGGATGCACGGCGGACAGAAAGACTTGGAGACGCCTTCGACTTTCCTTTCTTTCCCTAAGAACGTTCAACAATTCACATTGACGCTAGAAGAATCGCAAAACAAGTATTGGTTCCAGCGATATCCCTTCAACTTCCTTGGTCACATTCTAAAAGTCTCCATTCTTCAATCGATTGGACCTATCTTTGGATTCGCCAGTTTACGATACATTTCTTTCCCGACCATGATCCTCGGGAAGAGCTGCAAACTCATCCCTGTCATGCTCATGAACATCATCCTCTACCGACGCAAATTCGCAGCCCATAAGTACGCTGTGGTCGCGATCGTGACGAGCGGAATAAGTGTTTTCATGTTGATGGGCGAGCAGCATGGGACTGGAGAGAAGCGAAAAGGAGCGGAATCGTCGTCATTATTGGGAATCATTTTGCTCCTCATCAATCTAATCATCGATGGATCCGTCAATTCGACCCAGGACGAGATCTTCAAGCTCTTCCCGACGATCAACGGAACACAGATGATGTTCTGGATGAACCTCTTCTCGACCTTTCTCACCACCTCATCTCTCTTCATCCCCTTCCCTTCAATCCCCATCCTCTCTCCACCCTCGACCTCCAGCTCTCCAACCAGTTTTGGGTTGCGTTAGAGTTCATTCAAAAATACCCTTCTGTCCTGCGCGACCTCCTCCTTTTCTCCCTCTTCGGCGCGCTCGGACAAATCTTCATCTTCCTCACCCTCGCAAACTTCGGCTCCTTGACGCTTGTGACCATAACCGTCCTCCGAAAACTGTTCACCATGATTCTCAGCGTTTTCATATACCATCACGATCTCTCTGCAGGACAGTGGGGTGGTGTCACTTTGGTTTTCGCTGGGATTGCAATAGAGGCTTATGTGGCTGGTGGAAAGAAGGATGGGCAGGGGGAGAGCATGGCACATCGTGTTTTGGATGAGAAGGAGAAGGCGAGGCTGAAAGATGCGTGACTTGTTCCAACTCCTTTACAGCTCATCTAATGAGTCGCCCCTCCGCACTCCCATTACAGTTTCCCTTCCCGATCAATCACTTAGGAATACAGTAAATGAATGTTGTTGCACAACGGGAACACTACTGGCCTAAATGAATGTATTCCCACTCACGTCGCCTCTCACTGTCCAACCGTCCTCACAAAGACTTTCGCCACAATTGCGCGGAGTTCTTCCCCAACAACCGCAAATCCAAACCTCCATGGTTCATTTCGTTCTCGGAGGAACTCAGCTGGTAACTCAACAACACTACACTTTCGACATCCTTCCAAACAGTATCATTATTCAAATCCAAAACGTGTTGGTTGACCTGGTAAAATTCTTCGGTCCGTCTGCCAGTTCGCGTTTAGCACGAATCAAACTGAATCGAATGAGCACGAGGACCAGCGGCATGCAATTTCCAAGCTCAAGGCCGTTTTGTTCCATCGCACCCATGTTGTGGGCTACTCACGGTACAAGACAACACTACTTGAGCCGCGTTGTTTTGGACTTTCAGATCGCTTCATTAAGGACTAGGATTGCGTCCATAGCTTGCATCCATTAGTTGATCCTAACCTCCGAGCTTGACACCGTAACATTCATCTCGGGTTGCTTCGTTCCTCGTTTGTCAAGTTGTCATACCTACTCATCCTCTGAATTGGGTCTTTGTTCCCATTGAAGGCTTTCCTGTACTGTACCTCGATATACGGATACTCGTTAGAGTCGTGAAATATCCCTAGATGTTGAGGCTATTGACCGCTTGAAGTATCAGGAAAAACAGAGAAGAACAGGAGAGATAAACAAGAGGATACAAATATAACCAGGTTCGGCATTTCCTTGACGGCGAGAGCAGGCTGAAAGTGAAAACGAGTTGTACGGTTTCTCGGATCTTTGGCCGCACAGCCTTTCGCTTTCTTCAGACTTGGTCAAACATTGAAGAAGCGTGCTCGAAAGGCGTTTTGGAGGGAATACGACGCTAGTCTCGTCCAACCGCCGACATACATATATCACCTCATCCCATCCCCAAGCTTCTGAGGCTCACGCTTTCCAAGTTCTCGTTCTCGTGGGAATCAGAAATCGGGCATGAAAGTTCTTTGACCATCTTCCTCTCTATATCTTATTACTTCTCTTTTCTCGCCCAAGAGCCCTCAAAGAACTCCCATTCACAAGAGGAAGCGAAGTCACGAGTCAGAGCCGAGGCGTGGAGGCTCTTCGCTTTTCTTTCTAGTCTAGTGTGTTAAATTTTTCGTTCCACACTCTTTCCTTTTCGCTAATCAAGGAGCGTCGGCAGACTGTCGTTTCTACCGTAAAATATCAGTACTTTAAACATTCGTTCCGAGTCAAACGTCGTCGACTTCGATGCAACTTGTCGCCATTCAACCGACCGTCCTGCCTCATCTCCTCAACAGTCCTTACACCACGACCGTCCCTACTTCCAACGGTACAATGGACTTGGGTTCGAGAGTGCCTTCGCACCTGCTCATCACTGCCAAACTAGCATGTGTCAATTGCCGAGTCAAAAAGATCCGATGCGATGTCAGTCCCCTCCTATCTCTTCCCCTCCACCGTTCCACTGACTGCTTCGCAGATGACAAGACCAGTTTGTGGCAACTGCGTCCGCCATGCTCAGTCCCACAACCTGTCCCCGGACGCTGTCAATTGCGAATACATCCCGATCTCCTCTCCCTCGTCCATGACCCCGCCAAATCCTAATTCGGCCTCAAGGAGTAGCAACAGTCCTCCCGCCTCGGGTTCTCGAGGAGGTAAAGGGAAGGCGAAGGGGAAGGGTGCCAAGAGTGGGAGGTCTTCGCAGGACGATGAGGATGACAAGCGCATCGAGGAATTGTCGCAACGATTGGGTAAGTCTCTGTTCGCACCATGATTGGAATAGGGCTGACGTGGCGATGAGTATAGCATTTTTGGAGAACATCGTTTCGAACGCTATGGCCGTCGCTTCCGCCGATCCAACACGCCAGTCCCCCTTCCACGGATCAACAAGCATGTCTCAGCAATCCTCTCCTTCGTCCGCCTCTCCCACATCACCGTGGGATGCCGCGAACCTGCTCGGCCAACATGGCAGCAACAACGAGTCGCTAGTTTACCCATATCCGAACGCTTCCGGACAATTTCTCTCCAGCCAACATGTTGGCGTCGGTGGATTCGGAGGTCAACCGATGCCAGACGTTCCTTCACATTTTCAGAGACCGGCAGGACCAGGCGAGGCGCTTCCAGTCTCGACTTTTAGTTCTAATACTCCTTCGATCAATTTCCACGATCCCGCCCTTCAGCAGCAGCTGCTCCAACAACTCCAACAACATCAGCCACAGGCGATAGATTGGAGTTGGATCGCTTCTCAAACTTCAAGTGGCAACTTGTCTAATGAAGATCTAGAATTGTTGTCCAAATATTACACTCACTCGATGTAGGAAGTTGGTTTCGCATTTTCATCCGCAACTTCAAGTTTCAGTTAACAACGTTTTCAAGTTAGTATGCCCACTCCTACTTCGTTCTAAGCCGTGAACACCCCTTCATTCTCCATCACACATCGTTGTTTTCTGCTGCTTTCCTTATGATTCTTGATTCGATTCTTCTTGACAGTTTCCAAAACATCAAAGATGGGCTTGAAGGACATTTCTGTTTGCTTGTTCGCAAAAAGCTTCATGGACTTTCATGGACTCTCTCGATGTAAAACATCGCCTACCAAAGGGACGCTACGCTTTCAAAGTCAAGGACGCTGACTTCTGTTCTTTCAAACTCATTCCGTTAAAGTGGTAGTCGTAGTTCAAGGACGCTTTCTTCATCAAGGACGCTCAATGGACTCTAACTACAACTACATACATACACCATTCCATTCCAGTTGGTTGGATGTACTTCGACTTTCTTCTGGAGCCATCATTTTGACGGACTCTTCTTGCTGACGCCTTTTGATGTGTGAAGAAGATGGACTGAACAAAAAGACCAAGTGGAATAGTCTGCCCCTAGATAATACAAATAATCGACGTGCTTTTTAACACGCGTTTTGTCGCATTGTTCCCAGAGCGAGAGGATTTCGAGTAAAACGACGCATCGATGGCTCGATGAAAAAGTTGGGGAAGTAAGGGCAGGCTCTGGGGGAGGACACTGGGATACTGGCGTAGCAAATAAGAAGCATGATATTGTAAGAATCCCGGTATAAACGACAACAACACTAGCCAAACGTCTGACTGGTCCTGGTAGACCTTTTGAGTTTCGACAATCTCCAATCGTCCTGAGATTTCGCAAACCGATCCCACAACGGCGCAATCCTACAACCACTGTAAGCCGAACTAGTTTTGGGCTAGATGACGGAGGGAACGTACTTTTCTTGTTTCTTCCTCTTCGAGAGTTTGGAACTGTCTGCAACCTTGAAGAACCGGGGAGCACACTCGGCAAGCCATTGAGGCTCAATGGCGGTGACCGCACGCATGTATTCTCGAGTTGTGAGGACGAGTTCGTGGTAGATCAACCATTCCGGCGCACGGTTGAACAGTGCTGAGGAGGGATGAAGGAAGACGGGAGTGCCTTCTGTAAGTGTCTTATAACCTTCTTGAGGACTAGATGATGGTCAGGACTTTGCGGGACAGAAAGGAGGATGAGGACATACTCTTTCTTAGCTGCATGTCGGAAGTAACCACTGCAAAGTGCTCGTCTGACACGATTGTAGTTCTTGCCGCAGGAGACGATTTCATGCTTGTATCTGCAACCACATCAGCAACTGCAACATCTAATTATCCATGAGAACATACCGATCCATGATCCCCAACAGTTGCTTCCTGACATCCCTCGCACTCTTCATACTCCTGGCCTGAATATAGTTCTCATGACACCACGGATTGCTAAACTTGCTCGCCTTCCAAGCGTTATACACAGCAAGGAGTGTGAGATGGTCCCCTTCAGGTTGATGGAACTTGGCTTTCTTCGCATCCGCCTGCGCTTGCTTATCTTTAGGGCGATAGAAGATTTCTCCCTGCGTCGAAATCATCGCCACGATCGTTAAGATTTCTTCTGAGCAACCCAAGTCCACAGAGCAAATCATCATCTTCGCCAGTGCGGGGTCAAGTGGCCAATCAGCCATTTTTCTCCCTAAGCGCGTCAACAATCCTTCATCGTCCAATGCGCCGAGAGCGTAAAGATCTTCGAGGGCAGTGATCAACGTTTGCTGTGGAGGAGGATCCATGAAGCCAAAGTTCATGAGGTCGTTAATGCCCATCGCTTTAAGCGTGAGGATAGTGGCCGAAAGGTTGGTTCTGAGAATATCGGGGATGGGATTGGGGAGCATCTCGTTCCTGTATGCGGCCTCGGTGTACAATCGATAACACTTCCCTGGACCTGTACGTCCAGCACGACCTGAGCGTTGGCGAGCTTGAGCTTGAGAGATGGGAGTGACGACAAGGGAGTCCATCCCGAGTCTTGGATCATACGCCTTCTGTTTCACAAAGCCAGGATCGACGACGTAGAAGATACCGTCGATGGTGATGCTAGTCTCTGCGATATTGGTAGCGATGACCACCTTCCTAGCACCGGGAGGAGCAGGCTCGAAGATCTTGCTCTGGGTTTCACTGGGCAGAGCAGAATAGACAGGAAGGATGAGCAGTTCGGGAACCGAATTTCCAAGGCTCTTCATTCGTTCGTAGAGGATCTCGCAGGCGGTATCGATTTCTTCTTTGCCCGTGAGAAAAAGGAGGATGTCGCCTTCGGGTTCGGAGAGATGGATCTGCATGACGGTAATTAGGGCAGCGTCGAGGTAATCCGATTCTGGCTCTTTCGTGTACAAAATCTCTACCGGGAATGTACGACCGGGAATGGTGAAGATGGGACAGGCGTAAAAGTACTCGGAGAACTTTGCAGCGTCCAAAGTGGCGGAGGTAACGATGAGTTTCAAGTCCGGTCGCCTTTTCAGCGTTTCTATCAAAATCCCATCAGCACCAGTAATTCACAGAAGACGAAGAGAGAGCGCAGACGGACTCTTCAACAGTCCAAACATGACATCCGTGAATATGGTCCTCTCATGGGCCTCATCAAGCATAAGCACAGAATACTTTGTCAGATCCGGATCGAACAAAGCCTCCATCTGCAACATCCCGTCCGTCATATACTTGATTTTCGTCTCTGGACTCGTACAGTCGTCGAACCGAATAGTATATCCCACCTCTTGGCCCAACCTGCATCCGACCTCCTCAGCTACCCTCTTCGCGACGCTCATAGCAGCTACTCGTCGGGGCTGAGTACACCCAATCGTCCCTGAGTCGCCGAATCCAGCTTCAGCCAAATACTGCGTCATCTGTGTCGTCTTCCCACTCCCCGTGTCTCCGACAACAACGAGGACCTGATGATCCTTCACGGCCTGTATGATCTGTTCCCTAAAAGCATAGATGGGAAGACTCTGTCTCTGTTCCTGTATCGACAGACTAGTGATCCTTCCGTACGTGGTCGCCTTATTGAAAGTGGCATTTTTCCAAGCGCTCATCCCCTCCTCCTTCTTCCCATGCAACGCTCCACTCCTAAAATCCTGCGCAAACACCTTATCCTCCGCTTTAGCCGCCGGGTCGAGCCAAGGGGACGAGAGGTCCCTCGCCTCCGAATCCGCACGGTCTTGGGCTTCTTGAGCGCGCATCTCCCGCCTCTCTTTCGCGAGTGACGTCCCGGAGAGAGCGGCTCGGTTGAGCGTGCCATCCGGCGCCTTGATGATTTTGACGGGTGACATCTCCAGCGCTCTCTTCGTCTGTCCGCGTAAGAAAGGCGCTTCTTCCTCCTTGACCTCGATATCCAGCTCTTCCTCCGCTCCATAATACTCATCCGCTCCCCCCCCTCCTCCTCCTCCTCTCCTTCCGCTAGGAGCAGCCATCATATAATCACGATCGTCATCCAACTCCGGATAATCCGACGCTTTAGCCGCTCCACTAGCAATAAGCTGTTTGATCTCCCACCTCTCCGGACTCGTCAAGCGTCTAGCTGAACTCCTCCTGTCATCATCAGCGAAAGAACTCCCCTCCCATCTCCACCCCCTCCCCTGGCCCCACCGAGCGGTACGCCATTGGATCCCGTGCTGTAGAGCCGTCGTTGCTCATCTTCGATCTCCTTCTCGCTCTTGATTCGTAGATTGGGTGTGAGATCCGCTCCGGTTCGTTGATCCACGTCTTTCATGGATAAACCGATACGGTTGCCTGCGATAGACATCACTTTTACTTTTACTTCTTGGTTCCGGGAGAGGATGTCGGACGGGTGGTTGACGCGTGAGGGGATTATGGAAGAGATGTGGACCATTCCTACACACACGAATTCAGCTTTTGCTTCTCCACACCACGTAACAAACAGAGAGGAAAGACATACCTTCGGCTCTACCTCGAATACCTTCTAATGACACAAAAGCCCCAAAGTCTTTCATACCAGTCACCCTGCCATTGTAGATCTTATAAAGCACTGGTTGTTCATCCATCTCTCTATCTCTATCCCTCCCTCTCCCTCTCCCACGATCCTCATCCCTCCTCCCTCTTCCATTACTGTAATCCGGCGACCTCGACCTCCTCCTCTTCGCATTCGGTTCAGGACTTCGACTCCTCCTCCTCTTCTCTGCGCCACCGCCAGCCTTCGAAGCCTGGGCCTGCTGACCAATGGACTCAAACTCCTGCATCAAATCATCGACGAACTTCTGAGCCTTAGACTCAGCAATATGCTTCGCATCGTCAGGAATAAAAGAGGGAGTCCAATTCGTATCCTTCTGAACGAGCGCCGAGAATTCGCTCGTCTTCTTCTTGTCCTTTCCGTCCCCACCATCTTCTTCAGTCCCAGTCCCACCAATCCTTTCCTTGCTCTTCTGCGCTTCAGCCGCCCTTCGCTTCTTGTACAAGGGATGCATCTCCACGATCAACCTGTCCACTCCCTCGACCAAGCTCTCCGGAAACTCGGCTCCATTCTCTTTCAGCTTGTTCTTGAAGTCGTCGAATGAGGTGGAGGACTCGTGGATGTTGATGAGGAACTCGGATACGGCGCTGTCGTTGAGGTTGAGATGGTTGGTCAGCTGGCGGTTGATGGATTGGACGAGGGAGAGCAGCTCGAGTTCGTAGAGCGTGGAATCTTCGGAAGGCGCCATTAGAGACCTGACCTAGCTCGAATAAGGATTGCCTGTGGTGTAGGTGGCAAATGATTGCTAAGGGGCTCCAGTCACCTCAGGGGCTATTGCAAACCGCACAAATCCAGCCAACCGCACCTCAACGCGTTTGATTACTTCGAACGCTGACTTTGTGAATTGTGTGCTAGTGGGTTGTCAGGCAAGCTTTTTTGGCACTGTGTGGTTAGTTTAGTTACTGATCAGGTGCGTGATCTGTGCTTTTGAGCCGCTCAACGTAATTTATCTATCCTCTCTCCACCTTCACCCTGGCTCACAGTTGCAGAGCCTAGATTTATGCTGTCGGCTCTCAAGTAGACAGTCAGTGGTCAGTTGTTTATGCCTTTGCAGGGAGCCAAAGGTTCAAGCTCATGGCAACGAAATGTCTCCTTGACTATGAAAACGCGACTCACTGTTGCTCTGTACCCGAGGCACTCTTACCTTCACTTCCTTTGTCGAAAAGGTGAAATGCTATTTTCGGCGATAGGAAAGGTTTTCTAGCTAAGATAGACACTGTCACAGTTTTCCTTAATATTCCATGGACCACTTGTCATGTTTTCACTTACGCTCTAATGATGGACCTTTGGGCCACTCTCCTTTTGTTTCTGCGTAATGGCAAAACACAGTCCTATGTTTATCTTGTAGAATCAAAAACACCGAAGGATCGACATCCTGTACAATCCATCCATCTCAATTTGAGAAGCTCAGTCCTAGCATGATCTACGTTCACAGGATGATCATATGACAAAGTCGAGTCCATCTACCATTGCTTATTACGACCATAATCAAATTGTCTCTTTTACTTTGGTAATTACTCGTTTACTATGAAATACACATCAAGGCCGGCGGTCCTCGTATAAGAGACTTTCCAAATTTGTCCAACAGCGTATTTGCGAACACATCCGCCCACCTTTCGTAATCTCTTACAGACGAAGCAGTATACTATACTCGAGTTCAAGAACTTCAAGTTAAATTTAGCTTTGACAGGAAACAGCCATGGACTCTCACACATCGTCCCACACATCGTCCTCGTCCCCTTCTCCACCACCAACTCAGAAACTAAGAAGTTGTGATAGTTGCCGGTGCGCCACTTCCCTCATCCCTACCTCCCTTCTCTCAAGATTTGACTTGGTGTTGATAGCATGCGAAGAGTCGTGCGTACCACCTTTTTTTTCTCGCGTTGGGATTAAAGGTGTCCACAGAAATGTGTTCGAGAACCAGTTACCAATGACAGTTGTAAACAATGTCTGAATAAGGGAATAAGGTATGTTGCCCTAGTTCACGAAGTAATCGTGCCCGTCCATGGACACCATTCTAAATGACAAACTGTTCTGATGTTTCAACTAGATGCACGATGCTCCAGCAGGTGAACCCCCGTCGTAAAATGGTACGCCTACTATGCTCTCACTCCATCGATATTTTCATAAGGTAGTTTGTAAGGAAGAACAGGGACGGTTCAATTATCGCGAAAGCTCGGTAGGTCATGCGTTCAAGGAGTACTCCTCAGTAATTTGGTTCAAGTGCGACGTTCGGAAAAGCTGGATCCCAGTCACAACGGTCAAACAACTCTAAGCAAGATCCTAGACATCTCAACGCCCTCCCAAGCTCGACAAATTCCAGACTCGGAGATTCCGAAATGGAAAGCTCCCTCGCTCTCCATTTAATGGAATGTGCGCTTCTCCATGCTTGTGACTCAAGCTCGTCCTCACGATGTGATCAGTGTATTTCAGCAATGTACGTCCTGATCGTCCGACAGGCGAGGATATCTAACGATGACACCTAACGAAGGGATGGGTGCAATTGCAACCGATCGAAGTAAGTAATCTTGAATCGCAGGAGTGACGAAATGTGAAGTGTTGGCAAAGTGGCAAGACTTCCGAGCCAAATTCGAAGCTGCGGGAAGGAAACCGAATCAAATGGCAGAACAGGAAGAAGTACGTCTGAAATTTGGCGAGAAGGAGGACTGTCTATCTAATCAATGAATGATAGGTTCTTTGCGCATTTCTTTTGGTGAAAGGAGCCATCCTATCTGACCATCCTCTTCTGCTCCGGGGTCAAACTCTGCCGCATAGCCCTGGTAACGTTTCCGGGCAATTCGACGCCTTGGATAGCGAGGATGCACTGAATGCCTATTCTGACATGGGAAAGTTAAGGCGGAGTAAGTGCGGCCCTCAACCACTAACCCAAGCTCATCACATGGGTACAGCTATTAACCGGAAGTTGTTTGCACGGGCCATGGCTATAGCAGATGCCAAAGGAACAATTCGAAGCCCCAGCCCGGAAAGTATCGCCAGCCTCTTGCTCCTTTATCAGGGCTTAACAAGTACGCTGCTTCAGTATTTGAACTCGTGAGCGGGACTGATGCAGATGTAGATGAGGATCGGGCAGTCCAAGGACGCATTTACTGCAAGACAATGTTGGAGCACATTCGAATCCTCACGGATCAGAATGAATCCTTACCGATCGATTTCAGGGTATGTTTTCTGTTGTGTCCCTGCTTCCATCCTTCCATCCTGACACCCCATGGCAAAGAGAAAAGATGATCCTATCGAGCATCGCGCTTGGAATGTTTGGGTTCTCGATTGTCTCATGGTGGCAAGAACTGGTGTAAAACCTAGCTTGTGCTTCTTTTCCTTTCGCTGGCTTTTATGCTAAGTGGGGTATAGTGACGAAGAGGACATGTTGAGATTCTCTCCTAGGGCGAGGATGTCCCTCATGGATCTCGTGCCCCTACTCATAACATGTCCTTCACCTGAATTCCCAGCTATCAAAGGACAAGAAGAAGGATGTACGTTCAGTGATAATCCCATGGCTGAATACTGAGGCGATGTCAGATTTCTGGACCTGTGTCACTCCTTTCCTGAGAGAAATTGGCTGTAAGTTGGCGTTTTATTCGAAAGGCTCTCGAATAAGCGAGGATATCACAGTCATTGGTGTACGAATTGGGGACTTCACGGCCCCGCGAGCCCTCCGACTTCCTTTTCAGGACGACCAATTTATGGATATAATTTCCTCGATCTACTTCCTCCAACTCTCCCTTCCATACCTCGAACCAGCTTTACTCAGGATCGAACATGAATTTCTCAACATATTCCCAACCAATGCGCTTTATTTTATTTCGCTCATCTCCATTGCTTGGGCGAACGAAATCTTCATCCTTAAAAGTCTCGTTCAGCAACGAGAAGCGGATAGTGTCCCCGACCTGGAAAAGCAGAAGAAACTCACCCGAGTCGCTCCATTGGTAAATCAGCTAGCTTCATATGCTGCACGGTCTATCGCCTATGTATTTCATGTAGGCAACTCCCGTATCATCCTGCATCAACACTAATCTTTCGCCTCATAGCGATTGCGAAAGCTTGGTAAAAACTTGGCTTCTTTCACA
Organism: Atractiella rhizophila; assembly: GCA_021432655.1. NCBI lineage: Eukaryota > Fungi > Basidiomycota > Atractiellomycetes > Atractiellales > Hoehnelomycetaceae > Atractiella > Atractiella rhizophila. Next base: position 27,159 of record MU271261.1, read on the forward strand.
TCGCTTGCTGCCATGATCCCTCAACTCCCCATGCTTGCACATTCCTTGGTCCACTACGAAATCGAACAAATCCCGACTAAGGTTTACGAGCCATTACCGTCTCTGCCAGGTCTGACGGACCATCCACCGCCGGAAACTGCCCAGTTCACTTTGGAACGGAAACTACTGGAGCTTACTTGGTATGCCTAAGATGACATTTGCCTCATTATTTAAAGCATCTACACAGGTTAATGGAAGGGATCACAAGCTTGACCTACATCCATGCCGACAGCACGCTCAACGGCACGTTTAAATACCTGCATCAGGAACGACAGCGGCTCAGGAGTGACCTTCAGCCGAAGTTTGCACTGACTTCGAGTGCGGAGGGGTCGTCGCGGTCTCCCAGTGTTTCGGAGGAGCACATTCGTCTATTTGAAGACACGCTGGGATTGGGCAGTAGTTTCTGTGGAGTGCCACCAGAACCTTCCCCTGAGGAAGCACTGCAGAGATTGCAACGTGCAGTCTCGCTTCTGCAGCAACCTGATGGGCACTTCGATTCAGAAACCTCACGATGGATAGATCTTCCACATCAGTTCGTCAACCTGTCCCCGTCGCAACCACAGCAGCAAGGAGTGCCTGCTTTTTGGACTTCATAGCCCCGCTCTTCGAGGCGGAACGGTGGAGTTAGGTTATTCTGTAATGTACAGTTCGAAAGTGTGCAAAGCTTGGATACTGTAATTCGGGTGCGTCTCGATGCTATTGTGACTTTACGAAGTATATGCTGCGCAACTCAGAGAACCCACTATTCACAGAGATCTCTCCTTCCTCCAGCTATTTCTTGGGCATTATCTTGCCCCAGACAAGTATCGTCAACATTCCGGCCTTCTCCTCCAACATCCAAAATTTCTCGGTCGCAATCAAATTTTTGCGCGTTTGAGGTTTCGAGAGTTGGATTTACACGCTATGACAGGATACGAGATTATAACAATCCTTATTGAGTCTGACCTAGAGAGAGCTCGACGTTTCATTAATTAGCAGTCAGCACACGTTCAAGTCTTTATTTCTGGCCTTCTTCGTGGCTAGTAGGCGTGTTTTTTGGAAGTCCTTCAATGCCCGTCCTAACTTGACTTCACCCTATCAATCCACCACAGTTCTGGATAAACTACTGCCACTGCCATCAGTAGGAGAGAAATCAGGCAGCACCATATTTCTTCTCGACAGATGTGCGGCCGATAGTGCATGGGACCAAACTGTGAGACATGCCAAACCTATAACAGCTTTAAACGGCCGTCGTGCAAGCATGCCTTCTCCGTTTGGCAAATCTGCTTCTGCTTCTATCTCGCCTTACCTCTTCCTTCGCTGCAGGGCCCCGTTATGTCGCAAGATGTTCACTCCTCCACCAATCCCTTTGTTGTTTCTGCCTCCGCCAAGAATCTGATGATGGAAAAGGAATACAAGAATCACGGGCGAGATGTCGACTGCTTTGTGCACCTTCTCAGTAACTAGAGGCGATTAACGGTTGTGAGTGCCATGATAGAATGCTATTAGCAATACTCTGCTTAGAAGTCCTTGAGACTGAGTCCAGGCCATGCCATATTTTCGCCGTCCTTCGTTCTTTCCATACCTTGACATAGTCAAAGGAAGGTAAAATTTTTCTTATAGTTCGTGTCGTGAAGTGGTCTTGAGCAAAGACTACCAAACTCTGGTGTTATTTCATCATTAGAACTGTTTTCAGTTGTTGAATGCATAGACAAGGATCAAGACTCATGAAGGGTATCTATGATGGAACAAATCAAATCCATCTTCAACCTTTGAGTCGCGATGGCAATGTCAAGGAATGAGGTTAGAGGTGCGATATTGTACAGCAGCATATAAGCCGCAGACAGGCGTGAGAAGGTCATCCACAATCGTCTCTGCCATGGTAGCTCCTGCAGGCTTATTCTCTTCACCATCGAAAGATCGTGCACACCGCTTGGGCTCAGCACCACCTTTACATTCTCGATCGGCCAGTTTCCACAATAATGTTGTCGATGACGCAACGAGGAACAGCAAGCCTACGTTGTCCTCGACTGCTCGTAACTTCTCAAAGTCCATTATTCGTCGGTTTCGAAGACGATCGTTTCCTTCACTTCCCTCAGAAGAAGTGCCACTTTTATCTCATCCGGACAAACAGCTAAATGGGGAGTACACCAGAAAGAGAGACGAGTTCGCAGAAGTGGTTAGAAATTGGCCGTCATACAAAACTAGATTGGAGCAATCTGCTTTGACCAAAGAGGCTACAGAAAGCTTGGAAGTGTTCAACCGGTTGAGGAGCAGGCACAATATTGATGTGGAGGACGGAGAGGAGCTGACTTCCTTTATTACGGATACCCTCAGGCTGAAACAACTTTTGGATATCATCTTCGAAGACCACGACCGTCAGAAGCGCCAGCAAAAGCTAGTAAAGCGTGATCTGACCATGCATGTCAATCTTCAGAGGTGAGCATTTGACACTCGCCCCCTGCTTCATCAACTCTAACCTCTCTGGCCAGTGGTTTTATTTGATTCTCAAACTGTCATTGCTCATTTACCTTGCGCATTTTTGCGCCCCTTCCTGTTCTGCTGCTTCGCCTTTCAGCATGCCACCATCCTCTCAATCAAGTTCTCATTTAGAGGACGGGTAGAATAACTATGAGTATGGTAGCCCGCTTTCTCACGTTGTTTCAGTTATAAAAGCATCGAAGATGTCGTTGCCACTTTATCGCCACCACACGCCGCATTCCCATCTGTTTGTTCCTGCACACACTACATGTCGATCTGCGACAATCCCTCTCCCTCTCCCTTCGGATGGGGACATTCTTGCTCAAGGTCAAGACAAGGTGGGAAAACGCCAGATTTGGATTCATTCTGATTCAATGAAGTACTTTTTACCTCTTATCTCTCCGAAAGCACAGAACCAAAACTCGGGTATAGACCTCTTTCCTGTCTTCCATGACGATCAAATTCTGGATTAATTTGACAGCTCCGCGAAGCTTTGGAAACACAGAAGCAAGCAGAAGAATGAAATATGTGCCTAGCTAGCTCATAACAGAAAGCAATGATGAGGTGTTTGAGGTGGTTTGACAGAGATATCCTGATGGTGACAGGACGAACGAGGCGACGCCTCCTTCCTCCTGCAACTTTCTTGAAGCCTTCTTACATCTTCGAATCGAGCTGAATATTACACAAGCGATGGTTGCAAGCTCAGTCGTCGCGAGGAGTGGGATGACGAGCTGACATGGGAAGAACAGCTGACATGGGAAGAACACAGGAGAGACTGACCATGATATTTTCTCGAACAATCTCGCATAAACTTCCATGGTGCGTTATATGAATCGCCCCACCATGGTCACACCTGGATGATGGTACCGCTGATCATGATGGGGTTAAACACCCCGAAATTCCCGAGTTAGAATCGTCCCATCCCTTGAGGACCCATGGGTGTTCTCCCAATTGGGTAGTTTGAAGCGGGCCAAGGTTGGGAAGGGATGGGAGATCATCGGCGAAACATGGGGTAGGGACAGCATGGATGGGTTGAAGACGAAGAATGATATTCCCGACATTTTGAGACAATGGAACAATACATAGTGTAATAGACATCTTTATTTGAGCCCAAGCGAAAGCGAGTTGAGAACAACATCACACAATTCTTTTACCTATGCTACCATCAACAGACAGGCGACCAAAGATTGAAAAGCAACTTGAAGGAGAGTAAAGAACCTAACCGATGATAGCACATCGAAAACGGCACTGAGAACGAAACCACTTGCTAGTTGAGCCCCGACGGTTACTGAGACAATCACATCTGCACCGACGAAGACATTCTGCTAACAAACCTAAGGAAACTACGAAGGGACGAATAATCGCTCTTCGCTTTATTTTGTAACTGATAGAAAGAGGAGAAGCGTGAAATGAAGTTCGTATGGAAACTTGAGGTGAACCTTGAAGCGAAAGATTCTGCGCCAGTACACGAAGGTATTGGTCTACTCCTTGATCGTTGACCACCATTGTTCGAGGGAAAAATCGAAATGAAACCGAAATGTCAAGTTGGTGTAGATCCCTCAACAGGGAACCAAGTTCTCGTAGCACTGATTGAAGCCGACGAATCCGACCACCTCGTCCATGCTAAGATAGGTCGCAATCTCGTCTTCCGTGCCAGTCATCATTGGCGCAGTCGAACTCGCAGGAGGAGGATAGTCATATACCATCGTAGGAGCGAGCGTAGGAAGGATGGGGGACGCCACGGCCTGTCCAGTTTGGGCGTAAGGTTGTCCAAGTGGTTCTGACTGAATGTATTGCTATACCAATGAAGTTAACAAAAATTTCAAATGGGAAGGAGGACTCACCACCGACGGAGAAACTTCGTGATGATAAAGGTTTTGTGGGAGTGAGTTTGAACGCCTGATCCCTGACGAATTGACAGGAACGACGAAGGAGGAGAGTAATCTTTGGGGGTACTGAGGTTGAGGAGGACTGGACCAGCATTGAGATTCCTGGAGTGTGACAGGTTGCGGGACGCTGTGGCTTCGTTGATGCGTCGTCGCGCTCTCGTTTTGCCAGTAAGGAATAGAGCCAGTTGGCGAGAGATTTTGAAGCGGAACATAAGTGGGGTAAGGCGCCACTTCGGTCTGAATCCTATCCTCCTGCATATGCCTCCATTGGAACTGCTGACATCCTGTCGCAGCCGATTCGGACAGGTAATAATCAGCCGGCGGAGCAGTGTAGGTCTGTGAATCTTCGGCGGTCTGAGAGAGAGGTGGGATCTGTAGACATTGCTGACTGGGTTGCACCATCAGGACCGGAGAGCTGGAGGGCATGTGATGGGTTGGGTCGGTGGGAGGGAAGGAATGAACACTGGACGTTGGAGGAGAAAGAGGAGGAGAAGAAATCTCGCTCAGGACAGTCTCGTCGAGTTCGCTTCCACTAGACGAATACAGAACCGGATTGGGTACTGCAGCGAAAGGAATGACGGCCGAGCTAGAGTCGTCGCTAAAGAGCTCGAGAATGTTGCGGTAGTGCTCCCCGTTGTTCCTCGTAATTTTCTATACATCTGTGAGCGTGAAATTGCATATAAGTCAAATAACAAAGAAAGACGAACCGTATTCCAACGATTTTTGACGTCGTTGTCCGACCTGCCTTCCAGCATCCGAGCAATTTTTGACCACGACCTCCCAAGCGTCTGCCATCCTCTAATGATGGCCCAGTCTTCATCCTGAGTCCAAGGTCTCTTTTCGACTAAAGCAAAGAGTTATTCAGCCCAGGATGACCCTACAAAACTACGCACTGTGCGGTGACAGATTATTGACATATCGTTCCCTGAAATTCTTTTTAGTATATTCGAAAACAAAAAGGGAAAGGTAAAGCTCACCGACACTGTTTCGCGCTCCTGAAAACGTTATAAGACGATCGCAGCTCAGAAGCAACTCGAGCCCAAGCTCGACCTTGATACTGAGCCACTACTGCTAGAAGTGCTTGATCTTCAGAACTGCTCCACGGTCCGCGCGTATTGCGATTCTTAATCAGTCGAACAGCTTTGAGTACTTCCATTTCTGATTTGTAGTACTCTTTGTTCTTCGAGACGCGTCGTTTTCTGAAGACAGTCCCCGATGTGTCGTCGTCGCGTGAAGGTTTGGATGATACTTTCCTAGCCATGATGATGGGGTAAAGAATGATGTGGCAAGAGCTTGTGCCTCCTTTCTGGCAGGTGGCGCACCTCTGGAGCTACTGGTGAGAAAGAGAGGCTGAAGATGAGATTGGCGCTTTTGAGGGATTCTGACACGTTTTAAGGTTAAGACTTCTTTACGTACCATCGTCCGAAATTGTGGATTGAGATTACATTGATTCTGATTTGCGTGGCTCGCCGACTTCTAATCAGCCAGCATCCGAAGAAGCGGAAGCTTCTGCAACAGAAATTATCGCCACGATCTCGGAGACTTGACATTGCGATTCCATGACAAACATCTTAAAATTCGAATGGAACCCAAAGAGGACTCAGCTATTGTCCTTGATTGAGGTGCCTCTCGAGGAGATTGGAAGAACCCAATGGTTTCCTTCCCTACGAGGTGGACAGCAACAACAAGGTGGGCTAGGTCCGGCGGTTGACCTTCTCGCAAATAGAGCAAGCACCAACAAATCATAGATATTTGGAGCCGATGGAAGGCAAGATTAGCAAAAACGAGTGATGATGCTAACTGAGACTCAGAACACGACGATTCGATTTTCTGGGGTCTGGAGGCACCCCATTTGCGAGCAAGATAATCTGTGCCGTGTGTTCGATATAACCTTGATTGTCGTGCGCTTGTTCAGACCCAGTGGGATCCAATGGGATCCAGTTATTCCTGTGATATGTCCCTACATTTGGAAAGCTCGAAATGAAGAGGGCATCACGTCAGTTACCTCCAGAGTTACCTCGTCCGACAGTGAACCTAGAAATACGAACGTGGGGATGCATATGCTCGGCATACTCAGACTTCAGAGATTTTTTGCGAAGCATGGAACACGTCCGCCTTCTGATTGTCTACTTATCTCGTCTTGATTCTCGAAAGTAACGGTGCGACGATGGTATAACATTCAGAATGCTTTGTCCTTTCCTCCTTCAACACTAGAAAACAACAACAAACAACTCAAGCATAATCATCACGTGATCACTCAATGGACCTTGCAGCGTTCCTCTAAATCAGCAGCTGTGCAACAGGCGCATTGGGACAGCATTCAAGAACATGAAATTAAGGACTCACAATCCTCTCGCCCCTTCAAGAGGTCAAAGTCCTAATATCCTCCATCAAAGCTTCAGCGATCTGTTTCAGCGACTTCCTTCCATCGTCCACCTTATTCTCCATCAAGATCCTTCTCACGGCTTTCATCTCGTCCTTCAAGAGCTCGTTTTCGTCTTTCAGCTCCGTGACTTCAGCCTCGAGCTTCTGGATACGTTGACGGATCTTCTCTGCTGTACTACCACCGGCAGACATTGTGTCCCTTGGTCGGCGGAATAGATACGTAATTTCAGAGTTGTAAGAATTACAGTGGAGTACGCGGAGTGGGCTAAGGATTGAAAGGAGGAAAGAGGATTGATCAGTTTTTGGGCTCACTTTTCCGTTGCGGAGCCGATGGGCATTGATCACCTGATTCCATGTGGCAAATGGCAATCGGAACTAAGAGGATAATGCGTTCTCGCGTTCTCAATTGTCTACTTCGTTTCCTTCGAATCTGTGTCAATGTGCAAGCAATTAAGGGATTATTCACAGCGAGTTTCCAGTTTCACGGCACAGTGTAAATTGCAGCCAGTGGCGAGAAACTGGAGTCATGAATGTAAAGCAGATATAGAATTCCATATACTCTTTGAACACAGCACGCCTCATCTCCCCCAATCAGTTTTGGCAAACCACATCACCCCATTACCTCACGCCGGCGGCTTCATACCTCCTGAAGGTGAAACCAAGGAAAGCTAGGTCCTTACCAGTCGCCTGATGGCTCTTCTCCTCTGGCGCCAGCTGGTCAGGTACCTCGTTGAGGTCTTCAGTAGGGAAGTAGGAGGTGTCGGTGATGGATCGAAGCTTCGGGATGAATGGCGCCTCGATTTGACGGATGGTAGCCCAGTCGACTCCATCAACTAGAATATTTGTTAGCATGTGCTAGAAATATTAGGAGACGAACAGAATGGATGATTCTTTATTTCGTCTGCCCCATTACGCCCCAGCCTCAATTCCGGGTTGTTGACCATTCTTCAACCAACCCCATCAGGAACTGTACAGATATGGATAAAGGGGGAAATGTACCGCCGAATCAAATCCTCGCTCTCTTTCGATAGGTGGATGTCATCAGGGAAGTACAAGTGGTTCTTCCAATCCAAAATCTTTTGGTAGGTCTCATGTGCGTCATGACTTGCAAAAACGGGGTAACCTAGACTATCGATTAGGCGCTAAAACAAATGCATGGAAAGAACGTACCACAGATGCACTCGAACATGATCACTCCAAGGGACCACCAATCACATTCGCTCGAATAACCTCGTTGCAAAAAGATTTCCGGGGCGATATAGTCTGGGGTTCCAACCGTCGAATAAGCCTGGAAACGGGCAAGAAGCAAAGAGCATCAGCCTTTCATTCCACTAAAATTATTCCTGTATTTCTAACAACGCACCAACTTTCTCCTATTTGCCTTCCAAGTCGCAATTTGATCCTTGTTTGACACAGTTAAATTGATCGCGCTCAACGCGACGGAATTTCTCGACGGTCCACTCTGACCCTGCGTGTTTCCGGAGGCAGCAGTTCCGTCCAGCAGCCGTTGGTAGTACGAAGAGTCGTGTTGTTTGTGGAAGCCGGTGGACAAACCAAAGTCTGAAAGCTTGATATGACCAGTCGCATCGATGAGGATATTGTCGGGTTTTATGTCCCTGCGTCGTCCATCCAGATCAGCCTTGAGGACAGAAGAACGATGAAGAACCAATAATCAGGGAGATGCGACAGAAACGACGAACCGATGGATGAAGCCCAAGTTGTGGACCGCCTCAATAGCCAGAACACACTCAGCTATGTAGAAACGTGTGCAATCCTCGGAGAAGGTGTCGTATTTGATCAACATTGTCATCAGATCTCCACCTGTTCCCCCAAACACCAATGAGCATTGGTCGTGTCCTCTTTTCTCACAAAGCAATCCAAGACCACCCAATAGGAATACGAAGCACAAGCAAGGACATAGCAGACGAACCAGGCAAAAACTCCATCAACAGGTATAAGTGGTTGCTATCCTGAAAAGAGTAGTAGAGCTGTACGACCCAAGCGGAATTGGAGGAGGCGAGGACATCTCTTTCACTTCTCACGTGGGCAAGCTACACGTAGTAACATCCATCAGCATGGATCCCATGCCTGCAGAAACAGGATGGCGAAAAGCATACCTGATCCTTCTTGAACATCTCAGCCTTCCTCAAAGATTTCATCGCATATATTTTTCCCGTGTCGACTTTTTGAACCAGTCGGACCTATATGCATAACAAACCAAAATCGATCAATCCGCCATTCTGATAGACCCCAGTGTGCCTTTCTTGCACAAACCCACCACCCTTTGAAAAGGAAAAGACGAACCTCGCCAAATGCACCCTTACCGATCACTTTCACCGTCCTGAAATCGTCCAATCCCAGTCTTGTCCTCCTCAATCTCAAGAAAGAGCTCTCGGTCCTTCCAAGCTGCTGGAGCTGGCGATGCTTGCGGTCGTCACTCATAGTCGATTGGAGAAGGCGCTGTTCTAAATCCTGTCGCCTGGTCCACCAAATCGACCATAAGCATGTAGATTTGGAAAGGTGATCGCAAGAAGGTCAGGAAACAGAATGCAGGCAACGTACCTCCCAATCCTCTCCTTAGCCTCCTCCACCGCTTTCTTATAGTAATGCTCCAACTTCAATTTCGCCGCCTGGGTCTTCTCCAGAGAAGCCTTACTAAACTGATTCGGCTCTCGATTGAAATATACATAGTCTGCTTGCTGCTATCTAGCCCATCAGGCATCAACATCGCTCTTTCCTTGTTAGACACAAATGTAGGCGCACGTAGGATGGATCTGCGGATGCCATGATAGCCAAGATAGGACAGCTGCGAAACTGATCTACTGACAGGGGGCAGCGAGTTGGTCGTTGGCAACTGTTGCCACTTGTTGTTGGCTGGACATCCTAAAGGGCCGAACTGTATAATCTCAGATCCAAACCTTCGCCTAGCTGTCCTGATGGAAGAGGAATGTTTGTTTCATCATGACAGGTAGTAGAACTATTGGGACGCTATTTTTACCATGCCTTGATATCTCCTCGATCGAAATGTGTTATGAAGGGTATCAGTATATCAGTAATGCCCCAACTTCCCCTGAATATTCGGCGCGAAATCTCAAGTTGTAAACAGAAAAGTAAGAAGAATATGCATTTGAACGAATATTGAGAACAACAAAATCCAAGGATGTGTACACTACTGAAAGGTAGCCATGTCTTTCTGGATGGCTTGCGCTGACTATGTCCATTTTACACATTAGTGCACTTAGCTATGGTGGAGCATAGGACTGACCTCGATAAACTGATCCAATTTCCCCTCCAACGCGTCCAGCTTTTTCTTCTTGGTTTCGTTCTCCCTGATCAGCTTCGTCTTCTCCACTAACAACTGCTTTCGCCTGGAATCGAGGCGTTTCCTCTCAGCTAACTCGAAGCGTAGGCGTGCAAGCATCAATTCATGCTCATCCTCTGGAACCTCAAGTGGCGGGTCTGATTCCGCTGCGAGCTGCCGAAATTCCTCGACAGAATGGAGAGGTATCGTTTCGTACTCTGTCCTTTATATCCACACACCGCGCACAGTTAATTCCCTTTGTTTTCGTGCAAATAACAGAGACACGCACTCAAATTCTTCGCACTTCCTGATTTCCTTTTCTAAATGCGACTTCTCATATTCCAAGTTACTAAGCTTCAGAGCGCTCTTATCCACCTCTGTCCTCGCGGCAGCAACCTCCTTCTTTGTATCAGCCACAGTGGCATTGTTCTCTCGTAGGACTATCTTTAGCTCCGTGAACTTTTTGGAGATTTGAAAGACCCGTGTGTCGGTTGGAGAGAGAGGTTGGAAAGGATTGGAAAGACGAGTCTCTAAGATTGAAGTCGCCATAGAGGTGATTGTGGAGTGAAGCTCTGCAAGCTCAGCGAGATATCGAAGTCGGTCTTCGAACAAATGTTCAGGGTGGTCCATTGATACCATATTATAGTAATTTCGGAGTCGTAAACCTCTGAAGATGCAGAGGCTTGTTAGGATGTTGCTTCGTTGCTTGCTCAGTGTGGCGGTCGGAAAAAGTTGGGAGAGGTGAAAGCTGGATTGAGACGTACTTGCAGTTGAAGTTAAGGGGAAGTAGGACGTGGCAGAGGCACAGCAAATATAGCTGAGCTTGGAGGGGCTCCGAAGGAGTGCAAAGCGTGAGATTGAAAGGCAAAGTGAAATAGTTCATGGACGCAGAAGCGTGATGTAGCTGCCAAATACTTTGGTTACTACTGAAACGGTGTGTCTTCTCCTCAATTCAAATGGGGGGAAGACTTTTTACCGCAAGTAGCGACGTGAAGCGAGAATGAGAGAGAAAGCAGCCATGGCAGAACGCGTATATAAAACCAGTGTAAAGATGCCAGCAGTTTGCGCTAATTAGTGCCCTTGCACCGTTCTTATGTCTCTATCAAGGAAGTTACCATTAAGTCATTAAGTTGCTTTTGTTAGTATTTTGTTTGACCCAACCTCATTACATCATAGTGAATATGGAAAGGGTAGTCTAAATAGCGTTAAGTAATTTGTAGTATCATTGATGTTTTTTTACCCAATATACGCTACTATTTGACCCTAAAAGAGTACTACAGTTAATAGGATTTAGTCCATGAATATAATATTGTTCATTTTGTGTTAAACTAGCTATATCATAATATTCTAAATTATCTCATAGCTGGCACTCCGCGATATTCCAGAACGCTCACCAAATCATTCAGTTCCGTCTTATCAGTCAACTACATTGGTATGATAAGCAACATAAATTACAAACTCGCCATTTCCCAGCTCTGGAGGCAAAGCATGTCGATTCAAAGCGTATATTTTCCACCCAGTCCATTCTCTGAGAGCAGTTTCCAAGAACTCTCGGTGCACTTCTGCGCTACGAAGTTCCTGGACAAGGACAAAACATCTCGGGCAAAGTTGTTTAACCGTTCGAACGAAAGGTTGCAACAAACTCTCATTGAAGAGTACATCAACTCCAAGAACGACGTCCGGCCCTTTCTGTTCATCATTCTTGTATTGTGCCGTCCAATCCCTTTCTTCGATGTGTACATTTGCTGTGTACTTGGAGTTTGCCATAAGTGTCCTTTTTATGAGCTTCAAATTGTCCGAGAGATCACTACACGTCCATCGAGCAACTGTTGGCGAAAGGGCAGAGGCGAGAAATCCGGTCCCTGCGCCGAGCTCGTAGACATAGTTTTCAGAGTCGAAAATAGGGAAAGGGGCACTGAGTACGAAATCGGCGAAAAGTACGGAGACTCGCCAGAGAACTGAGCCTGTGTCGCCAGATCGAGACTTAAGGGAAGATGGAGATTGATGGACTTGAACTTCTCTCGATGAGGCAGATGCCCCAGAAGGCATTTCGATAGTCAACGTTGAATCTTTTGACGAGAGGAACCCAAGCCCGGTACTCGATTCTTTCGGTTTATCGATGAATGCATCATAGACCTAGATAAATATATCAACACGACGTAATTCATTATAAAATTTACCTCCTCGTCTGCGTCCTCTACTAGCCTCAACGCGACATCGTTCAATCGATGAAAAACAGGCCATTTACCTCGTCGAGCGATAGAATCTGTCAGAACCGCTGACTGGTCTTCCCAGAAGTCTTGCCAGGGCATGTGTTCGACCGGTACTGCCTAAAGCGGATATGCGCTTCTTTAACATTCACGTTGATGGCAGTGACTGGCTGAAAGTGCGCGAGCTTCATTTACACATTTCCGTGCAGTAGTTGGGCCAAGTTTGCGACGCATTCTTTTACATGCACCAGCTTGTGCAATTGTCAAGTGTCGACGACATCAGCTCAGAAAGAAGGAAAAAGAGAAAAGCGCCCAGATGCTAAAGGGTAGTACAAAGTGGTTCGGTAGTAGATCAACTGTGTGATGAAGGCTGGTCCCAGACGCCACCCGTCCAGTTTGAGCATATTTTGGGTTCCAACTACGGGATCCTTGCGACCAGAGTTCCTTAGAGGAGCATCCTGACTTTAAACAATCATCCAAAGGACATCTACAGAAATCTAAGGACATGACCCAGGGCATAATCTCCGCGACCTTCTCAATAAGTCTTGGTTTCAAGTCAAAGACTTGTTCCACAGTGCATACTATTTATTGATAGTGGTGCAGCTGTTTTGTAATATTAGTGCTCATTTTGATCTCTTTGCGTAAATTGGATGAATCCCAGAGTTTCCGCCAAGGTTACAGCCATAGCCTACGGGGCACAATGCATCGTGCACGATGCCCGCAGCATCTCCGGTAAAAGGAAGTCTCAGAAACTCCAATCCTAACTTTTGTTCTATGAAAGGCTGCATTGTGGCGAAGAGGCATATGTTTACGGAAAATGTTGATGCTCCACATCACAGGTGCTCAAACCGACATGGAGGCAGCTGACTCTCCAGTTCTTGTCGAATATACCGTTCAGGCACGTGAAGAATGGAATCGATCTTCTTATTCCATCAATGTCTTCCGATCGAGCATTTACCTTGCTCCTTCAGCAGAGCAATCGCAGGAGAAACATGGTTTCATTCAGACAACGGTGGTCGCGATCGATTTGCAATCGCCCTTTCTTTACCAAATTTATCTCGCGTCATGTTCTTCAGGACCCCTCAAAGCGTTTGTCATGGCTGAAAAGACGATCTTGGCTCCTTCAATCATTATCTACGCAGACTTCACTTCTGGTTGTACCGCGCGACTGCTATTTCGTCAAACATGGGAGAGGGACCCGTTTGCAGAATTGCCCAATGAAATCATTCTTCACATTTTTGCTGAACTGAAGGATGAGAAAACTCTTGATTTTCACCAACGCGGCTCTTCGACTTTCTATCGCGATATCCAATCCGTCCGAGCTGTTTGCCGCCGCTTTGCCAAAATTGGACTTTTGAAGCTATGCCAGGTATTGGGTCGGTTTGTAGTCCAGCATCCAGGTACATCTCCCCAACGGCGCGAAGTAGCAGTAATCAGCTGATCGCAGATTACAGGGACAAATTATCGTGAATTACAACGGGTCAAGCTGCCCATAGATCCTCTCAAGCTTTTCGAGGCTTACCCTACCGTGCTCGCGCCATGCCTTCAGACAATTGATGCTTCGACAGGACCTTGGGCTGTCTGGATGCGTGTTTTCAACTCAAGTCATAACGTGATCAGTGTCAAGTTCTCCCTGCGTTGTCCATTTGCGAAATCGGCGCGAGACGCCGTTTGGAGGTCCCTTAGCCACTTACGAAATCTCAAACTGCTCGATACAACCAGTGAAAAAGAACAAGGCCAGAGACGTTGGAATTCTGCAGATCTTTCGGCCCTTCTCTCACACGAGTTTCAGGAGCTTTTGATCCTTGGGTTTAGAGGTTGGGACTTAAGCAACTTGTCCCGATCCACACAAATCAAGTTTGCGGCAAAGAGGCTTCGAAATTTAATGTTTAATGGATGTCTGATTTCGAAGGATACCTTCACAGCAGTGTTTCCCACGATCCGGCCACAGTGCAACATATCTCCCTACTTCGTACCAGTTAAACAGAATCGACAGTTACGAGTTCGATCGTGCTTTACGAAATTGTTCACACCAGAAGATCTTCTCTCTTCCGTCGTAGCTCATACCGAAGATTTGCACGCTTTATGGGTGGAAATGCGTGGCCGTTACAGGAGAGTTCTCCAGGCAGACGTGCTCGTGCTCCCTCGACCCATAGATCAATACATCAACAGATTGCGAAGTGTTTTATTTCGCCTCTTCTGTGGCTGAACTGTCGCTGAGATTTTTCAGGTCTCCGAAGACTCGTTATCGACGGCGGACATGAGCACAGCGGCATCGTCTCCTCGCAAATTCTCTTAGCACTAAACGATTGTCCTTTTCTCTGGATGCTCAATCTGAACTGGGTCTACGTCGACGTTGATAGTTTACTCCCTTTTCTCTCTTCCCGTCGCAAATACAGAGACTTATGGCCAACAAGAGAGGAGATCACGGATGATCCAAAGTTTCGAGGTTTCAATCTGTCTCTTACATACTTCTGGGGAGATTGCAAATGGGATGCGGATGATTTTACTGTCGCATTGCGGCAGTTAGATGTAGACGCGACTGCTAGTGAATATATGAAGTACTGGGATGAAGGTTTGTCTATCCTTTACATTCAACCAAGGTTACTTAGACTCATAATGCTCCCAGGCGATGAATGCGATATGGACTTTAATGCAACGTGGTTTAGAGTCATCTGGAATAACGGTGGAGCTGGGCCAGTAGATACTGAGAGGTTCTGGGACTAACGTACACAAAAAAGTCACAGTTTAAATTGTGGTTCAGAAACCAGAGTTGTATGGTGGGGCGACATCTTTCACCACTTCCCAGAGATCGTCCATCGCATCCATAGCCCACTGATCCAGCGGTCCTTTGTCAACCCACTGTAGCCCTTCCTGCAACTGGCTCTCCCCATTTGCCCCCAAGATCACGGCATCCCCTATTTCTCCCTTTAGTCCCGAATGATACACCAACCATCGAATAGCTATCTCCATCGCGGAAGGAGCCTGGGGTTGAGATGAAATTGTGGCGTGAAACTGTCGGAGGGAGGAGAAGTAGGCAGGTTTGTGAAACAAGTCGCGATATTTCTTTGCAACCATGTTGTCTCCAGAAAATCTAGATAGATGCCTTCAGAATGCAAGACCACCTCTAGGAGGAAGAAAAAATGCAGCGTGCCTTCCTGGAGCGTCTAGTCCAACAATGTGCTTTTCTTGGAAAAAGCCACCGGCGGTTGGGGAGAACGCGAAGAAAGAAATATTGTGTTTTCGCAGGAGGGGAAAGAGCTCGGTCTCGGGTGTTCTATGGCCTGGGATCAATATTCAATGCAATGATAACGGTCAAAGAACTCACCTCGCTAACCCATTATATACGCCAGTGTAGACAGACACTTTGACTAAGCTGTGCTGCTCAGCAAGCTTGATGAACTCCTCGACATCAGTTGCGGAGTGGTTGGACAACCCAAACTAGGGAATATGAACACCAATCAGTTACGCTCATGGCACGAATAGGAATCATGCTTTATCGAATTTTCCTTCCCTGTAGAGAATATCCACAGCTTTCAAAGTTTCAAGGATAGGAGTGGATCTGTCCGGCACATGGAGATAAAAAGTTCTAACTTTGCTAACTCCCAATCTATTCCCTCAGTCAACTAGTTATCTTCCAAGTTAATTTGTTTCGAGGACTGACTTCTGCAAGCTGCTCTCCAAGCTCTTCCTCAGGCTCTCAAGATTATGAGCACCCGGTTTGACGTCGTAAGTGTCAAAATTGGGGAGGAGGAACTCTGCCTTGGTATCAATGATCCATCCCTTCTCACCCGCTTTGAAGTCGCCCAATATCCCCTCAGAAGGTCCGTATGAGGCCGCTGTGTCTATGCTGTGATAGCCCCTTGCAGAATACAGCGACAAATTTCGATGGAGCGAGTCGAGGGTGTTGAGCCAAGGGCTGCCAATATTTGCTGAATTTATGGAGCGTTAATGTCGGTAGATATGATGGAATATAGCAAAGACACGCACCTCCGCCAAAGACGATGTCTACGGGTACTTTGTTTGACATTTTTTTGTTCTGATAACTGGTGAAGAACACTATTTTTTCTGTGGATTATCCAGGCTACAGAAGGTGAAAGAGTTCATTTTAAAGCCTAGTATATTTGTAAGCGCAACCATCATTCACCTAATCACGAGAATCCTCTCATGAATCTCATCGCTCATCTCACTACTAGAGGATATTCGAAGCACTATTGCCTTACGGCATTCAATACGGATTTGCAGGTCAGCGAAAGAATTACGATTTGCTGACATTCGCACATCAAATATTACCAGTTGCTGACATTCGCACGTCAAGAATTCACTTATCGCCGATCCTCCTGTACTGAAATACTGACAATTCTTTCTTGTAGGACACGTTCAAGCGGTCATGTCATGTCACTCTAACCAATAACAAACTCAGAAACGAACAGCTCAGCTGGGGTAGTGCCAAAAGTGACGACTAGGTTTCAAATTCCAATTGATTGAATGCCGTCCTTACAGGACTGCTTCAGCTTCAATCAGAGGGACGTGTGCACCTGAAGCAAATACGTGCAGCGTCTCCATCCTGACGAAGCATCACAACATAAAGCACGCTCATGAATATTATCAACGACTCTTTACCACGATAGCCCTCCCAATGTAGAGACTATGAAGGGTGGAAGATTGGACAAGCTTTAATGATGGATTTCAAGAAAAAATGTCCTGACTCCTGGTGGCAATCCAATTAAAGATGGGACGCAAGCATGAAGCAGACAACGGTAATAGTAATCGCAAAATATGAGGGGAAAAGAGGTTATTTGTGAGGGCCTTGAGAACGGCTCAAGAGGAGAGCTCACTCGAGTTTGACATGAAGACTTTCTTCAATGTAGCTTTGTCATATCAAGCCCGAGGGCCTCACATAGAGCGATAAGCCAAATCACACTCTTCCTCTACCCAGTAAACGGCTGAAGGCTAAAGCAACCACACCCTTCGGCACTGCAACCCATCTTGAGCGAGTCTGATGCTACGGTCTCAGTAATGCAATTTCTGCCCTACTCAATACTCCTCATCTAGATTTAGCATGACAGCAAGGTGAAGTTGCAATGGGTGCTGAGATTCGCTGAGATTGCAATTTGTGGTGTTGTGATCGACGGAGCGAAAAGAACACGTGTAAAGTTTGTGAAAGGTTCGTCAGACAAATTCTTCCAGCAGCGATCCATTCCACATTCGCTGTCCAGGTATACCACTATACCTCCTTCCCATTCCTAGCCCAGCAACAGCGACAACCCGCCGTGGGTGCGATGGAGCCGCCGCTCCCCTACTCAGAGAACGACATCTACGCACTCCCACCACCCGAATATACCGAGCAGTCCATTGCCAGCTCCACCGTCGCGGTTGGGGCAGGGCGGACGTCGTTTTCGACGCAGGGCGAGTTGGAGGATGTGGAGGAGCTGGAGGAAGACGAGGACAGGGAGAGGGAAGAGGAAGATGCCATACTCCAGGCGAGAGTCGCGGCGGCGAGTGCGGAGGGAAGGAATCCTCTCGAGCTCGGAGAATCGATCACGCACGTCAGACGTTCCTCCGTTTCGTCGGCAATAGCAAGGAGACCCAGTTTCTCTTCTCCTGGCGGGTTCACAATCGCTAGTCCGACAGCTGGAAGTTTTCTCGCTCAAATGGGCAGTCCGCCGCCTGTCCCTCCTCTCCCGGCTTCGCTGGCATCGCTAGCTAATCCAATAGGTGTTGGTGTCGGCGTTGGAGCTGACGGAAGGGATGGAAGTGGGAGGAGGAACCGTCATAGAGCTCATTTGAGGACGAGTTCGGACGGTTTATCCAACTTCCACGATACCCTCGAGGTGAGTCCCGAGTTGGAGGATCATTTGGAAGGCGAGGGAGAGGGAGAGAGTCATGATGGACACGCTGGAGCCATGTCGACGGACGGACACGGGCATGCCATGTCTTTTCATTCCAGAGGACCTTCAATCGACGGTGAGGTAGGGACTGTAGAAGGTTCTACGTCGGCAGCGATGGAAGTGCGAATTACGGAGAGGAGCTATGAGGGTGAGCCTCAATCGTCTCCCTCCCTCGGGACGGAAGAAGAACACGGCTCGACTCCCATGCCACACCCTTCCCCTCTTCCCACAGCTGCCGCCTCCACGCGTTCCCTGCCGTCTCTCCCTCCCTCCACATCCGACTCCCATTCTTATCAACCAGATGATCTTCAGCCGCCGCATTCCGCAAACGAGGCAGTCCACCCTCTCCCTCCCCGTCCGCTAACAACCAACACATCCATAACCTCTTCCTCCCCACGTGCTCCACTCTCTGCGAGGTCCTCGCGGCCGTCCATACGAAGTGCAACCTCCAGCCTTCCACCTGGAGCTGCGCGGACGCCGAGCGCGAGCGAGACGAGCAGTTTGCCCGATGGTACATTCTTGAGCGTCGCCAGTGGACCTCTGGTTGGCTTAGGAATGAGCGGGAACGCGAGAGACGAGGTAGGTTTTCTCTCATCGTTTTGTTCCTTCCTTCTCCTCCTCTTTCTCTACTGGGCTTACCCAGAATTCGCTGATTTTGGGATGGGTTGGGATGGTAGACACGAGGTCCGCGGCATATTCCATTCATCTCTTCACTCTTCCGACGGTCCCCAGCGCACCAGAGTGCCGTTCTCCCAACTCCATCCTCTCCTACTCTCCCCGTCGCTCCTTCCTCCCCAACGAGCCCTACGCACTCTGCACACGCAAGGAGCCAGAGCACACCTTCCCCCTTGCCTTCTCCAGGTCTGTTAGGAAGGTCAGGATCGCTTTTGAGGGGGAGGCCGAGGAGTCCGCATCCTCCACTCACTCCGCGGGAGGAAGAGAGGGAGAGACCAGCGACTGCGGGTGTGGGTGACGAGAGAGCGAATGGAATTGGGAATGCGGAGACGAGGATGGGAGAGAGGACAAATGGTCCATTACCTCCTCCCCCTCTTCCACCTCAGGTACCGCAGCTGGAGAGGCTGAGGGATGCGCCGATTCAGTTCAAGAAACCCCCGACTCCGACTCAGATCAGAAGGTCGGATTTCGTCATCCCTGCTCAACTCCAACCTCAGCCTTCGATCGTCAGAATGGACTTGACCCTGCACTCGCTAACTCCGAACATCTCCCTTTCTCGATGGGCTCAACCGCTCTGTGGAGCGGTGCTGGATGAAAAGTATCTCTTGATCGGAACGACGTCTTCGTTGGACTTCTTGCCCATCTTGAGTGGAAGGAAGAGTTTGAGCTTTGGTTTGAATATGACCGGTCTGAAGGCTGGAGAGGGAAGGAGGGAGAAGGACGTTAGGGAGATGAGGCCGATTGGACTGATTAAGAAGTGCAGGTTTAGGCAGATTGAGATCTTGTCGGATAGAAGTAATATCTTATTGGCTATTGCTGGAAGGAACGATCACATTCGAGGTGCGTCATCCTTCACTCATCTTTAAGGAGACCCAGTTTCTCTTCTCCTGGCGGGTTCACAATCGCTAGTCCGACAGCTGGAAGTTTTCTCGCTCAAATGGGCAGTCCGCCGCCTGTCCCTCCTCTCCCGGCTTCGCTGGCATCGCTAGCTAATCCAATAGGTGTTGGTGTCGGCGTTGGAGCTGACGGAAGGGATGGAAGTGGGAGGAGGAACCGTCATAGAGCTCATTTGAGGACGAGTTCGGACGGTTTATCCAACTTCCACGATACCCTCGAGGTGAGTCCCGAGTTGGAGGATCATTTGGAAGGCGAGGGAGAGGGAGAGAGTCATGATGGACACGCTGGAGCCATGTCGACGGACGGACACGGGCATGCCATGTCTTTTCATTCCAGAGGACCTTCAATCGACGGTGAGGTAGGGACTGTAGAAGGTTCTACGTCGGCAGCGATGGAAGTGCGAATTACGGAGAGGAGCTATGAGGGTGAGCCTCAATCGTCTCCCTCCCTCGGGACGGAAGAAGAACACGGCTCGACTCCCATGCCACACCCTTCCCCTCTTCCCACAGCTGCCGCCTCCACGCGTTCCCTGCCGTCTCTCCCTCCCTCCACATCCGACTCCCATTCTTATCAACCAGATGATCTTCAGCCGCCGCATTCCGCAAACGAGGCAGTCCACCCTCTCCCTCCCCGTCCGCTAACAACCAACACATCCATAACCTCTTCCTCCCCACGTGCTCCACTCTCTGCGAGGTCCTCGCGGCCGTCCATACGAAGTGCAACCTCCAGCCTTCCACCTGGAGCTGCGCGGACGCCGAGCGCGAGCGAGACGAGCAGTTTGCCCGATGGTACATTCTTGAGCGTCGCCAGTGGACCTCTGGTTGGCTTAGGAATGAGCGGGAACGCGAGAGACGAGGTAGGTTTTCTCTCATCGTTTTGTTCCTTCCTTCTCCTCCTCTTTCTCTACTGGGCTTACCCAGAATTCGCTGATTTTGGGATGGGTTGGGATGGTAGACACGAGGTCCGCGGCATATTCCATTCATCTCTTCACTCTTCCGACGGTCCCCAGCGCACCAGAGTGCCGTTCTCCCAACTCCATCCTCTCCTACTCTCCCCGTCGCTCCTTCCTCCCCAACGAGCCCTACGCACTCTGCACACGCAAGGAGCCAGAGCACACCTTCCCCCTTGCCTTCTCCAGGTCTGTTAGGAAGGTCAGGATCGCTTTTGAGGGGGAGGCCGAGGAGTCCGCATCCTCCACTCACTCCGCGGGAGGAAGAGAGGGAGAGACCAGCGACTGCGGGTGTGGGTGACGAGAGAGCGAATGGAATTGGGAATGCGGAGACGAGGATGGGAGAGAGGACAAATGGTCCATTACCTCCTCCCCCTCTTCCACCTCAGGTACCGCAGCTGGAGAGGCTGAGGGATGCGCCGATTCAGTTCAAGAAACCCCCGACTCCGACTCAGATCAGAAGGTCGGATTTCGTCATCCCTGCTCAACTCCAACCTCAGCCTTCGATCGTCAGAATGGACTTGACCCTGCACTCGCTAACTCCGAACATCTCCCTTTCCCGGTGGGCTCAACCGCTCTGTGGAGCGGTGCTGGACGAGAAGTATCTCCTGATTGGAACGACGTCTTCGTTGGACTTCTTACCCATCTTGAGTGGGAGGAAGAGTTTGAGCTTTGGTTTGAATATGACGGGTCTGAAGGCTGGAGAGGGAAGGAGGGAGAAGGACGTCAGGGAGATGAGGCCGATTGGACTGATTAAGAAGTGCAGGTTTAGGCAGATTGAGATCTTGTCGGATAGAAGTAATATCTTATTGGCTATTGCTGGAAGGAACGATCACATTCGAGGTGCGTCATCCTTCACTCATCTTTTTTGTTGTGAAGTTAGTAATGGTTTTGGTGTCGAATAGTGTACAGCTTGGACGTGATCAGATTTCAGATTGCAAAACGCATGCGCAATTTGGAGGAGAAAACGGGATTCAATTTCGAGGCGGACCTGAACAACCTCCCAGGTTCTCAGGCCAGTAAAGGAAAAGGGAAAGCCTCCGCATCCCCATCTATCTTGACAACGACACCATACTCTCCCACCCGGTCGAACGTCGCGTCCAAATCGACCTCCCTCGATATGGCAAGCACGGCATTCATGTCCTCCTCCCAGATGCAAGCCTCAGCTTCAACCAGTTCCGCAATGACTGCCCCCGTGGGACAGTATACCACCCCTCCTCCTATCCCTAGAACACCTCTGCAATCTGGTCCGCGACCGAAATCTACTATCGAGACCACTCCACTTTCGGCTGTGGCCGCTGGGAAGAGAAGAGCGGATCGCAGACTCAGTGCTTCGTTTTCAGCGACGGAAATGACCATGACGAATACCGTTGGGACAGTCCCTGTTGGAGGAGGGACGGTGTTGAGTCCTCCACCCCCGTTCTTGCAAACTCCAAAAGCGATGAAGAGGAATTCGCTTTCGATGCTTCCCGGTAGGAAAAGGAAGGTGGGCCTGGGTTTGGGAGACAGTTTGATGGATGATGACTGGGAGAATATCGAGGATGCCAGCATTATTCCGTCAGTTGAGGGTGGGGCGGCGGAAGGGAGAAGGGAGACAAGGAGGTTAGAACCTAGGCAGGCGGCTAGCGACAACGACCCTCTTGCCAATCTCAGAGCTGTGGCGGAGTTGGTCGGTACGCCACCTCAAACGTTAGGGAGAGGCAGCTCCAAATTGCAGAACATGGGGATGGGAGATGCTGTCGGCGTGCCCCCACCTCCCCAGAGGTTGCATGCCAGGGAGGCGTCTACGAGATCGCGCGAGGGCAGCTCAGATCTAATCGATTTCTTACGGGGCGGTCCGACCATCAATGGTCATGGCAATGGCCTCGTATCTCGAAATAGACCTTCGACAGGTAGTTTGAGCAACACTCCTACTACCCCAGAATTTGCACCGTCCGCCTCAATGCCGAATATTGTTCGCCGACCTAGCAACTCGAATACCCTCCAACCTCCTCCCGCTTCTTTACCACCAACCAGCTATCCCCTTCCCCCCTCTCCTCGTCCATCGACTTCTCAAGGTCTTCCTCCTTCTCCTTCATCGAGTCAAGCGAACATCAATGGTGTGGGCACACCGATGCGGCGGAAAACGCTAGAAAGCCGCTCTGCTGCAGTGACAAGGGAGAGGGATGACGGTTTGTTGGATCTGGCGAAAATGCTTCGAGAAACTGGACCTCCCACAAGACCGTTACCTGCTACCCCGTCCTCCCTGCACCACAGTCCGTCGATTATTTCTAAACTCAGGAAGAAACGAAAGTCAGATGCCTCCCAGTCAAGCTTCTCCAGCTCCACCTCGCCCCTTCCTCAACCTGGACGCCTCCCACCGAAATCTCCTCTCAAACGTGAAACTCCTTTGAACGATCATCCCCTACCTTCTGAAAAGCATGAGCGTGAAGTAGATGAAAAGGAAAAGGCGAGGAGCTCAAACGAGGCGGAGGAAATGAAGGAGGTGAAGAGGGAGGGAAAACCAACAGAAATCACACCTTCATCGAGTCCAATGCTTCGCGAAACCACAGCAAGGAGTTCAGCTACTGCCGAAACAGTCAGGAGCAATGGAGCAGCTGCGTCCTCCAACCCGGTTCTCAGTCGAAGAAACTCGTTGGTGCCAAGGGGAGCGTCGATGGAGGGGCAGACTCATGCTTCACTGAGGGAGATTGCTAACTTCCTGAAGGAGGAAACTCCAGAAGGTACCCCTCCACCTCGGCGAGGCGACACGTCCGCACCTGGTTCCCTTCGCATACGAAGAGAACCGAGAGAACCGACTTCGAAACACAACAGTTATGGGTCTGGGGATGGTCCTTCGTCC
Organism: Atractiella rhizophila; assembly: GCA_021432655.1. Taxonomy (NCBI): domain Eukaryota; kingdom Fungi; phylum Basidiomycota; class Atractiellomycetes; order Atractiellales; family Hoehnelomycetaceae; genus Atractiella; species Atractiella rhizophila. The sequence goes on from MU271261.1 coordinate 50,697, forward strand.
GCCATGTCCCTTGCGGAGATCATCAGAGAAGGACCAGAGGAACTAGAGAACCCGCCAACTTCTCGTCCACAATCGATAGAAGGTTTACAGGAAAGGGAGGAAGGTGTCACTCCCCGTCAACGCAAACGTTGGTCCATGCTAGAATCCGTCTTTCGGACCACACCGAACTCGTCGAATCAAATCGGCCCGTCCAATGCGCCAGCACTCGAAGGCCCTCAAATTCCCACCAACGAATCCGATCTCACCCTCGATACCGCCACCCAACGACTGAACGAACCAGTCACGTCCATCCCCGTTCCCCCATATCTTGCTACAGATGAAGATACACCAAACACAAAACCTCGTCCTTACGAATCCGAACCTGCAGGCGTCCAAGATGAACCAGCCCTTCCAAATCCGCCTGAGTTCGATCCTCTCATAGCGAGTACGACTCTCACTCAATACGTGAAGTTGACACGGACAAAAGGTGCTCGGTTGATTCGCGCCGTCGAAACCAAAAAGCGGACGTAGGTATCGGATCGTGCCGTTTCTTCTCACTAACGAGTAATATAGATATTTGGCCGTATTGTGCGGTGATAATGGAGAAAGGGTAGAGCTGTTCACGGTTTGCCCTTTGATTTTATTAACTTGGACGCCTGACTCAAGGAATTAAATAGGGATCCAAGAACGTCTCTCTTTCGCTAAACAGGACGTTCGTGCTTCCAGAAACGCCGAGAACGTAAGGCATGATCCCAATCAGCTACTGAAATCTGAGTCGTGACATAGAATCGAGTTCCAACTACAGGGAGATGACTTGATCGACATCTATCTTCTCTATGAGGAGAGTATCTTTGCATTGGAACCCGCCACCATCCGAGTTCGAGAGGTGGGAGTCGGCCGGAACGAAAGGAGGGCAGCAAGGAGGGAACGGGAGCGGGAAGCGAGGGAGGCAGCATCGATGTCAGGGCAACATCCAGCGGATATGCCCTTGGATACCTCCGAGCCACACTTCAACTTTGCTTCACCAATGTCTCCCGATACCAATCATCATCATCGAAGACAGCGATCTACAGCGACAGCTGAGATGGCACAGAATCCTCCTCCAGGCTCATCCAATGTAGGTGGGACAACCGCCACCGGAAACGCGAACGGAGGGACGAATGCGAATACAACGGCCGCACCCAACGGGACTGGGAATGCTCCCACTACAGGTCGCACATCGAACGTTGAAGCGGGGCCGCCGGGGAATCATCGACCGATGACACCAGCGGCGCAGGAGGAACAAAACCTTTTGGCCGTGAAATCACTCAATCCTTATACGACCTTCCAGCAGTTGGCTTTTCTCCCTCCAGTCCCTTCGTCCATCCTAGCTTCCTCATATGTCATTCCGCCGCGCTACGAGTCCGTCGTCGATTCAACACCAGCTCCCCCGCCGAAAGATGTCGCTGTCGCTCCCGAGACACCGATCACTCCTACCACTCCGGGTTTGGATGGCAGATCCTCCCTGCTTTCGCCCATTTCCTTACTCAGTAATCCCACGGCTCAAGCGCATGGTCCGCCAGGTCTGTTTTTTGTCACGAAAGCGAAACAGATCACCGGAATCGTGGACGCTGAAGGGAGGAGCATCATTCGGAAACCCGTGTTTTGGCAGGGAGAGCCAGTGGATCCGGCGAGGTTCGAAATGAGGTCGTCTGATGTTATTAGCAGGGTGGAGATGCTGGTTTCTGACTCCCAGAAGACAATATTGATCGGTGTAAGTCCCTTTCTGCTCTCTGGGGTCAACAACCTGAGCTTGTCTAACTTTACCTGTAGGTCGGGCCCAATGACATCCAAGCTGTGCCTGTGTTGGGTTCTTCGATTGACTTCCCCTTCGGAAGCGCTGTCTCCATCCTGCCCCCGCTTTTGACGAAGCGCGGATTCAAGCATACTGACAATTTTGATGGCCTAAGAGATGTCGTCTTCCTTGGGAAGGCGAATGCCACGAATCAAGTGTTTTGGGCGGAAAGGAAGAATAATACTACCTGCCTCTACGCCGTTGCGACGACTCACTATTGACCTATTCCTCAACTTATCAGTGACTTCTTTATCATTCACTTTCTCGCCGTGGCAGTTTATACATGATATTTGCTCCCTCTCTATTTCAACCAATCAAAATACCCAGGACATATACTTGTGCCTTGACTCTCCTACACTCTTGTTATTTGCAATGTATAACCTCGCATACTTCCTCAATTTCTTGCTTGTACAAATTCGGAGTGAACTGCTTTCCCAATACCACCTTCCTGCACCACCAAGGAGCATATCTGCTCCATAAAGCAGCCAGCTTCGAGTTCAAATTGTCGATTCCACCAACACGGAAGGGCATAAAGGAAATCAAATTAAAGAGGTTTTTCTGTATGTATCCCATAACATATCCAATGATATTAAAGAAATACCATATCCTGCAAAGTTTCTGGGTCGTGGGTCAGCGCGCGGCGACGCAGAGTCGCGTGAAGTCGGGAGCAACCGACAAAACCCGGTCGACGAATCACTCTCCTCCCTTTCCAGCGACGTCAACTTTTCCTCGACTTCCTCCCAGACACCTGCAGCCAGGACAGGACGACACCACACACGTCAAGACAAGTCAGGAGGGAACCGCCGAGATGTCTGGAATCGACGATCTCTTCCGCGCACTCGAGCAGCAGCTGCACTCCGCCTGGGAGTCTCTTCCCCCGTTCATAACGCCGGAGGAGCTCAACGGGCACCTGCACGCCTTGTGGCACTCTCTGCCTTCTCCGCCGTCTCTCCCCTCCGTCGGATCATCCTACAATTCCAAAAAAGTCGAAATCTTGTTCGCTGAGCCATCCACCGCCTTTCGTCGTCCTCCCGCCGCTGCAGATAAGGGATGGAGCTGGAAGACGATCGCATTGCTCACATTTGGAGTGGGAGTTTCGGCTTCAATCTCTTTCTATGCTCTCTATCCCCATCTGAAATACCATCTGCGAGAAAAACCGGCTCGTCCGCTTCGGGATCCGTCCGGCGATGTCCGAGAGACGATGTTGATCGTGGGAGTGGAGAAGGGGAGTGTGGGAGAAGAACTCGCGAGGTGGTTTGAGAAGAGGGGATGGGTCACCATTTGTGCGACTGCGAAGGTGGGAGAGGTGGAGGAGTTGGAGAGGAGGGGAAATGGGAAGAGGAAGGTTATAGTTCTTGAGGCGGCCGATGTGAGTTGCTTCCCTTTCCGTCTCAGGTTATGCGATAAGAAAGGGTTCTCCGTTTTAAGTGTCTTTTACCCTCCAATTCTTCTTCACTTCCAATTCTTCGTTGTCAACCATGACCCGGAGTACTGCTGAATGCAGTGTGTGACTCTTTGGAGAGGATGATGGTTCCCTTCTATTCACTCTGCTTTCTCAATTCCAGTCGAAATGCAGAGGGGAAACGAAGGGATATATCGATGGTGGAATCAATAGAAGGTTCTTTTCTTCCTCGTGAACTGATCCTCCAGCGATTTCTACATTTCTTCTTCTTTCGGAAGAAAATACGCGCGTGTATTCCACAGAGCAATACTGACAGAAGGATTGCTGAATGGGAATAGCCCACCTCGATCCCTCCCTTCCTTCGCTCGCTCACCTCCGCCCTCACCCTTCGGTTCCCACTCCACGCCAATTCGACCTCCTCATCGACCTACTCTTCCACTCCACTCCTCCTCACGTGTGCCATCAACTGTCTCCCCCTCCTACACTCTTCGCCTAACGGTCTCTATCCCCTCGAATCCGTGACGGAGGACCGTCTAGCTCCATACACCACGGCGTTAACGACCAACATCCTGCTGACAAAGTCCCTGTTACCCTTCCTTCGTCGACCTGGGACATCACAGGTCGACGCCGAAGTAAACAGGAGTCTGATCACGTTGATGAACAGTTCCACGGCAGCGTTGGAACTTCCCTTCCTGTCCCTTCAGACGGGAATGGACCATGCTCTCCTCTCCGTCATCTCTTCCCTTCGTCGTGAACTCTCCACCATCCCTTCCTCCCTCAACCACCCTCCGATCAAACTCCAGACCATGTACGTCGGGCTGACGAAACCGCTTCGTTGTTCTCCTCCCCCGTCTCCGGGATCGAGGTCGCTCTCCCCATCCACTGTTGGATTAGCTTTGGGAGGGATGAATGCGGGTTTGGAGGCTATGTATGCCCCGGGATTGATGAGGAGGATGGGAGGAGGGAGGAGGAGAAGAAGTGAGATGAGGGAGGTGGTGTTTGAGTTGGCGGAGGTTGTGTTGGGAAAAAGGGGGAGGGGAAAGAGTTATTCGATCGGAGAGGGAGGTGGGTCCTTCCTTTTTTACTAACTTATGACGGAACATGCTGATGTAACCTTCTGTGTGCTTGATGCCTCTTCATCTGTTCTTTGGATACACTTTCGATTGCCAATCACAGCAACGAGTCATAGACTAGCTGGATGTCTTCCATCCTCCGTCCTCGACGCTTTCATCCGTCTTCAAGACCAATCCTCCTCCCTCCTCTCCAATCCCTCTCTAAACTTCCGAGAACAACCAACGCCCCGACCAACGCGAAAGAACATCAAAGCGTCGCGCACGCTGAACGCATTAGGTCTAAAGAGGGGACGAAAAGCGGGGCCGGAGTCGATGCGTCTCCAATCCGCGAGCAACTCGTCCTCGAACATCTCGCCCGTGGACTCGAGCGAGCTGGACGCGATCTCGAGCGGAGAGTCCGCCGAGGAGTTGGGGAATTCGATCGGAGAGGAGAGGAGGAAGCGGGAACAAGAGGCTGAGGGAGAGGGTGATGGTGGACTCGGTAGTTTTGTGAGCGAGGCGGGGTGGAGGGATGAGAGCGTGTTGTTGCAGAGGGAGAGGGCGTGAGAGAAGAAGGGGGGATATTATTTAAGAGTTCGTTGTTTGGTCCGCTCTGTCGTCTCTTCTATGAGGGAGTCACGGTTCGTAGCTCTTGTCGAGCGTCTCATGATGAGAACGGAAATGTAATAGTATGAAAACAAATTGGACAGTGTAATCCATTCGATCTTCTCGCCTTTCATACAAACATGCTGCACATCTCTCCGATTCACGGACCTATTTCTCAAATGTAACTTGGATTGTCTCTTCGTTTCGTCAATTTGGTGTATATATACATCATCATGGTATGTATAACCTGAGCTCGTCAGGCGTGAGAGAAAACATGAGACTGAAGAACACCATACTACAAGGTGTACCAGGTGAGGGTAGACCGCGAATCCCGCGGTGGAACATGGAATGATCGTGGTGTCCTGTCCCCATTAAGTTCTTTTCTAGCCCACTCCACATATCACCAGCGCTACAACCGTTGCCAGCAACTTCACCACATTGCTACACATGTAGAGCAGGAAACGATAGCGGCGGAAGACGTTGAAGAAAATTCTTCAAAACAGAGCAAGGTGATCTTACTGACGCCGAGGAGTACAGGGAAGGGTCCAGAGGGTGGGCACAGGGAACGACTCGAAGAGGACGAGAGTAGAGTACTATTGCTAGAGCCAGTTTGCTTCTCTCTCAACTTGAATTCAGTAATGGCATCGTTGTCGGACGAAGTCAGACATAGCATGAAAACGATGGTGATGTCCCAATCTTCTCGTTCTCAACGGTACCCGAAGCTGAAGAATACCGTAAACAATCATAAATCATCTATTCCTATCGTCAATGTTCGTGTTTACGTGAGCTCCTTACACGGGAAGCAACCTGGAGGGACTGAGCACGAATGTATACGGATGTCGATAATGAAGCGAGAGGACCAAAATGTAGATGCCTGCAAAAAACACAGCAAGCGATAATGAAACAAAATTACTGAAATGAAAGCAACTAAGAGTTTGAGCAGACTTCGTGATAGTTACAAAGTGGGAGGGTATTGAGAAGAGGTAATGATCCAATTGAGTTGCGAAATGTTCATTGAGTTTGCGACATGTTGAGTTGAACGTAGAAGGTCGTTCATGGATCGATATTGCGTTAATGTTGTTTGCTGAAAGGGTTGTTGGAGGATCTCGGTGGAGGAAAGAGAGGCGTCTCGGAATCGGGAGTATCAAAACTATCTCTGCGCGCACTTGTCGAACCATCTCTGGAACCAAAAACTGCGTTTTTGGGTCGGCTCAAGGTCCTTCCTCGAGCTTTGACTCGATCCCTGACCTCTTGGAAGTTCTTTGAGAGATTTTCCCTCGCCGCGTACAGATCGAGCTGAGGTGATCGAAGGCGGTTGAGATCTAAAGCGTGAGGAATAGAAGTGAATAGAGGCAATGTGAGCAGAATGATGAAACTCAACCTTCTTCCCTTGCAGCTCGCACACGTGCGTCCATCTCTGCCTTGTATGCACGCTCTTGTCGTAACGTCGTTTCCAGGCGATCCACAAGGTTCTTTAGCTGTCGGATCTTTTCTTCCCCTTCCGCTTTTTCTTTAGTTCGAGCAGACTGTTCGTCCAGGAGACTGTTTTACACTTGCTTAGATTGCTGTCAATGGTGAAGAGGACTGCCTACCGCTCAAGCAGTTCCTTCTCCTTGTCATGCCACTCGGAACGTGCAGCATCAAGCTCAGATGAAGCTGTCTCGAGCTCACCGATTTTTGTCTGCACATTTAATGTTAGAGCTTTTGAACTATGATAAATGATACAAGTGTACCTGGAGCTGGGTTTTTAAGTCCCCTTTTTCCTTGCTTAGGCCATCTGAGATTCCTTGTTGCTTTTCCAACTTTCCAGTGAGATCTTCGCTCTGCTTGCGAGATTTTTCGAGGTCTTTGTTGAGGGTTTTGATGGACTTGTCCTTATCAAGACCCTCCTTCTTGGAGCTCTCGAGACTCGCCTGCAAATTGGAAACTTCGCTTTTGAGCCGCTCTACATCTTTCGTTTCTGCTTCGAGTCGACTGCCGCCCAGCGTAAACATCATTCAGTAGTCGAGGGCAACATACCTCTTCAGGTCATCACCTGTTGTTTTGAGTTTGGCGATTTCTTGAATATTGTCTTCCATCGTGGCATTTCGAGTGATGATCGATTCTTTCAGATTTCCCATTCTGACACGTACAGCCTGTTCAATGCGTAAAATGCTTGCATTGTCGTCGAGCGCGCCAGTCAAGGGTAGGAAAGGTAAAGGCTTTTCTCCTGGAGAGGAGACGTTTGAGTTGCAAGCGACGATATCGTTCAGTTCCGAAATGAGGGCGGTCATGTTGTCCTTGAACGTTCGAAGCTGTGACTCCAAGGCTTCTAGGTGCTTCTGCCGGTCACCCCGTTCACTCTCCGCTTGAGCAACAACCGACTGTAGCTGGTCTTCTAGAGAGGCGATCTTTCGGTCGCGTTCCGTCACTTTCGGGGATGATTAGATCGCGGCACCGCCAAACATAACATAACTCACTTTCTTCAGCGAGGATGCTGATAACTCCACGCAGCTCGAATAGGCTACGAATAATACTCTCCACCCCTTTGTTCTTGATTTCGATCTCGGAGACCAGTAGCGACATGGAGTGAACGGATTTAGAGTTCTCCTGCTCCAGTTCGAGCACACGCCTACGCTTTTCTTCCAGTTCATCACAGAGAGCACCATTCTTCTCTCGGAGAACGACGAGGTCACCATCACGTCGAGCAAGTTGCTTTTGGTACTCGGTTTCTAGCTTTTCAAATTCTTTGAGTTGATCATCAATAAACCGGGTGAGCTCGCTTTCGCTTCCAGCATCATCGTCAATGGGTGCTGATGTGCGAAAATTCAGTCCAACCAACAGGAGAAACAACTGGAGAGACTCTACCTTGATCTCTCCACGCTTGAATTTCCTGCTCAAGCTCACCCAAATGATCCTCCTTCTGTTGGTTCTCCGCCATTAAACGTGACCTTTCATCCACTGCGTCACTGAGATCCTTCGTTACCTGTTCGTGCTTCGCTTCCAGGTCGTTGAACCGCGCTTGGAGTTCATTGAGACGATTTTCCACCTCGGCACGATCGCCTTTCAGTTTTGCTTGAGCATCCTCGCCATCCTTGAGCTTGCTATTTAATGCTTCTATTTGATCCAAGAGTGATTTTTCTTTCCCACGAGCTGTGAAACCGTTGGGCCATGTACATTAACGAAGACGACGCAGCATAGACATACCTTCATCAAGTTCACCTTTCAATTTCTTCGACGTCTCTTCTAGCTTCTTCAGCTTATCCTCGATTTTCCTTTGATCTGCAACCCCCGATTCGATCTTCGCTAGGGCGTCCCCTAACTGAGCACCCAGATCTTTCACCTTCTCATCCATTTCACGTCCCCTCTGTTCGAACTGCTCGACCGCCGTCTTGGATAACTGAAGTTCAGTCTGGAGGCGTTCAACCTCTGCGTTGTTTGTCTCTACGGCAAAAGCTTGTTTCACCTCCATATCCGCAACGAGCTGGACACGTATGTCAGACTCGACTTAACCTGCACAGCTCATACAACGAGACACTCACCTCCAAACCACGATTACGAACGTTGTCCAACTCCTGGAAAGCAGCTTGCATTTCACCCAGTTTGAGCTTAAAGTTCTGCAGCATTGCGTCTCGTCGAACCTTCCTCGCATCTTCTTTCTCTAAAAATTTCAGGATGGGCTCAGAAAGACGACGAATAGCTTCGTGAGACCTGTACTGGACATATCAAAACTTGATGCCATAAATGGGTGAAGGTTTGTACCAATTAAATTTGTCACTTGCTTTCTTGGCCGTGCTTTCGTAAAGATTGACCATATCGTCAACATACTGGCGAAGCTCGTCGTTCTCTTCCCTGAGTTCCCGCTCCCGCAGTTCCGTGTTCGGAGAGAGGCTTCGGGGCTACCCATCATTGTTAAGATCTACTTAAAACAACGTCATGGAAGCTTACAATCAATTTTTCTCTCGTAGGCAAGTCGTTTAGAGCCGTTTCGATCTCAAGATGAAGCTGGTCCAATTGGGTAACTGCGCTCCGAGCCTCTGGAAATCCAAGTGAGGGCTCTGAGGCTTTACGTGCCTCGTCTTCCATCGCGAGATAAGATGTTTCCGCCTCCTTCATTGCATTTCTAGTAAGATCCGTGTGTGCGTTGATGTCTTGCGACCGACCTCGAAAGTCTGTTGCGTCTCGTTTGATCTTATTTGATGCAAAGAGAACGGAAGATGTGGGAGAAATGGGATCGGCCGCAACCACAGGAGCTCCCATTGAAGGAAAGAGGGGTTGTTCACCGGAAGCTGGCGTGGCTGGAAGCTGCACTGGGGTATTCGCAGAAGTTGATATGTCGACGATTGGAGGAACTGGAGATGGAAGTAAGTCAGCTGCGTCAGCTTGTGGATCCTCTGTCGCTGTTGCCTGCCCTTTCCCTTTTTTTGGTTTCTTCTTGGATTTGTTGTCTCCCGGTTTCTCAATGTCTTGAAGAGCACCTTCCGCATTTCCAGAATCTTCAAGGGGTTTCTCTAGAACCAGCGCCTTCACCTCTTCTGACTGCTCCTTATCTCCCTTCTTCTTCTTGTTATCTTTTTTCTTTTTGTTTCCCTTGCCCGCTTTCCCTTCGCCCTCAATATTAGGTTCGTCTTTAGTCACTGCTGTTGCCACATTCTCAGCCGCCGCATCAAGTCTTTGATCCGTAGCTACTGCTTCATCAACCGTAGATGCCGCTGCAGCATTAGTTTTGGGATCCTGAGTTGTAGGATCCGGTATCGGTTCGATCATAGCGTCTGTCCCCTGCGTTGCCTCGTTCTGTAGATGCTCCAAAGCAACCTGATCGACTGGTACGTCGGCTGGGGGAGCAGCTTCGACTGGTTCTGTGTCGGCCTCCTTTGTCGACGCGACCTCAGGATCAAGTTCTGATGCCCCTTCCGCAGCAAGAGGAGCAGATTCGTCCAAATGAGAAGGAGCTAGTTCTGACGCATCATTAGCAACAGGAATGATAATGCTAGCCGCCATGTCTTCTGCCGCAGGAGGATGTGTAGATTGGTTTTCTACAGGAGCGTCTACAGATCTAGGTTCAGTTGGATCATCAGCAGATTCCGCTGTTGTCTCCCCTTCGGCAAGGTTGGCTTCTTCAGGAAATGCTAAAGGAACGTTGGGAGTCGAATCAGACAGCGGTTCAGTCGGCGGACCAACATTAACGTCGCTAGCACCTTCAGCGGTGCCTGCGACTTCGGCGGCTTCAGAAACTTGATTTTCCTCGGCCGTAGCTGGAACTTGCTCACTGACTTTGCCTTCCTTTAGGAGATCATCAGATAACGCCTCATCTCCCGCAGCCGGGGTCGTGATGCCGGTTTTGGGAGTAGATGGGGTTGGAGGGGTTGTGAACCCGAATGTATCAGCGGTCTGTTCTTTCTTCCCCTTCTTTTTCTTCCCTGGCGTCTTAAAAGGCGTGTCCTCCTGACCAATGGCATTCCCGTCTCCAGTCACCTACAAAAATATTAGGATAAAATAGAAATGACATAAAATGTGCTTGCAGGTGTAGTAGCGTCATGTACATCCCTCTCGTCTGGCTTGCCCGAGTCGAGTCCTTCAACCTCCAACACGTCTGTTGCTGTGATCTTCGTCGGATCGGAAGGACTATCTTGATCATTTGGCACGGGACTGCTGGGACGAGTGGTCGTTGCACTCTCCGTCCCGCCTTTCCCTTTCTTCTGTTTCTTCTTATCCTTCTTGGACATCCCCTTCGTCGGCGGTACCTTTTCTGGTTCTGCTTCATTTTTCGCCACTTGAAGTGATACCTCCTCTTGTGTCGCTTCTTCTGCTGAACCTTGCGTTGCTGACGTCGGAGCACTAGCAGCTTCCTCCATCCCCTTCTTAGCCTTCTTCTTCTTCTTTGAATTCCCGCCCCAGTTGTCACCCGCAGGATCTTCCTCCACGCCGTCTGCTTCTAGTCCCACCGTCCCTTGTGCAACAGTGTCCTCTGGCGTTTGGTCCTCCTCCTTCTTCTCATCAATAAGAGCCGCACCTTCAGCAAGTGGAGTGGCAGAACTCTCCGGTTCGGGTTGTATCACTTGTATGTCCTCCGGTGCCTCTTCTCCTTTATCTTGCGCGGAGGCAGCCAGTTCTGGAACAGGAGGCTCTTCCTCTCCCTGTCCATCCTTTGGTGTCTCCTCGACGGTATCCTGCACTGACGCGGAGAGTTCTGGATTGGATGTCCCTCCTTCTCCATTGGCATTAGCATCAGCAGCAGGATCAGGAGGATCTTCCGTCCCTGCTGGAACTCCTTTCTTCTTCCTCTTTTCCTTCTTCGTTGGAACGGGAGAAAATCCAGACTCTTCTGCTCCTCCTTCTTGCGGCACCTGGACCTTGCCTTCTTCTGAATCGTGAGGCGGAAGTGGGGCCGAAGCAATTGGAGCGGGAGTGTTTGGCGCCGTGTCCTTTTTTCCTTTCCCTTTCCCTTTCTTTCCTTTTCCAGACATTGGCTTCGTGTTCGAGTTTTCAACAGCAGGAATTGAAGGAGGATCGGGAACGTGGGGTGTACGTGGTGGAGAGATCGGTAAAGAATCAGTAGTAGGCAAAGCAGTCGGCTCCTTTACTTCGACGGTGGCCGTTTTCCCTTTCGATTTCGATTTCACCTTCGTCTCACTGCGAGGAGAAAGAGGCGGTGAGATAGGCAATTCCTTTGGAGGAGTCTTGTCCTTTTCCTCCTTGGAGTCAGCAGCAGCTCCGTCGATGGCAACTGTTTCGGGGGGAGGTTGCCCTGGAAGTTGGTCTGGAGGAGGGAGGGGAGAACGTGATGGGGTATCGTTCGTCGGTTCCGGCCTGGTGGGGATTGGAGGGACTGAGGCGGAGGCCCAGGGATTGGCGGGAGGTACGAAGGATGATTGGGGTCGAGGGAGGTCTTCGAACGGATTTATATCTCGATTGAGGTCGAGGGGAGGGATGGAATCGAGCCTGGTCCTTCTAGCTGCCGCTGCGCTGGCACTGGCACTAGCACTGGTGGCGGTTGTCTGGAGCTGTTGATGGGGAGTGGATGTGATTGAGGATTTGGCGGATGAGGAATTCTTCAAGATGGACTTGCGCGTCTCCCTCGCTGCAGCTTGCGCTTGGGCAGTCTTTGAAGTGGTCGGAGCTCCGAAATCTTTTGTTCCCAAGGCACGGGGAGAGTATGCGAGTTCTTCGTCCGGCTCCGGACTGTGAGGGAGAGGGAAATCCTTTGGATCCCAATCCTGTCTTGCTCCACGAAACGACGCAGCAGAAGACCTCTTCGCCTTTGCCGTTGGAGAGGTCGTCTCGATCGTTCTTTGACCGTCAAGTTCCCTTGACTTTTGTTCGAGGTCGGCTAGAATTGCCTTTTCCATCAGGCTCAAAGTTCCGATGGGCTTGTTTTTCTCCGAACCATGCGATTGAGTTTGATCCAAACGGGTCAGCTTGGGCATCAAAGTGGTTGGATCGTGATTGTCGATGTTGAAACTGGGGGAGGAAATGGAGATGGATTCGGATGGGAGGGTGAAGGCGGGGTGGGGAGGGTCCAGGTGCCAGCTAGGCGAATCCTGGGTGATACTAGCTATAGCTGAATTCAAAAATTAATTTTCATCTTCATCCATTGGGAGAGGGAGAAAACGCAGGGGAAGGCGTGAAACGTACAAGTAGATATAACACTGCTAAATCGCTGATCGAGTTTTTGTTTGAAATTGGCATTCCTCTCCATTCCTTCTCCCCTGCCCCTCCCCGATCCCAAACCTCCAATCCGAGGGCTGGCGAACCCTCCCAATGCTCCTCTCGAAGGGGAACCAAATCCGGGAAAGGGAGACGCAGGTCTGATAATCTCACTGGCCCTTCCCAGCCCTGGCGCTGCCGCTCCTAAGCCGCTGGCGATGATGGCAGGGCTCTCCATATCCGGTATAGTCTTGCCAGTGCTCGAGGGTGTATCTGTCCGTTTGAGATAGTGAGACAAATCTGGGGTCCGAACTGGACCTCCAGCAGAGAAAGGGATGGATTGACCGAACGGATTGGAGGAGCGAGATGTGGAGGGACGAGGAGAGGCGGCCGAAGCAGACGCGGTGTTGAAGAGAGGGTTCGACGGATCAGGAGGAGCTGGAGAATTGGCCAAGGAGGGGATGAGGGAAGAGCGACCGTCCCTCGATCCGGGAGAAGGTAAGGAGGCATACATGTTCATGGCGGCCACCGCGCCAGCGATCGCACTCGTACTAGCGGTCGACGATGACGATGGAGTTGTTGGCTCCTCCCCTTCATTCGAAAGCACGCTAGCGGCTGAAGAAGCCTTATCGCTCTCGTCTCTCTTGAATCTCCAGGTCTGGCTGATGGGTTCGTTCGGAAACCTGACCCTCCTCAGTCCTGCGTCCTCAGCGGCGGATCCGGGCCTGGACGGCGTTCTTGAGCTCTGAAGTTTGGTTTGCTTGAGGGCCGGGATGAGGACAGGACGGTCTTCACCAAGCGAGGACAAATTGTTGTTGAGCATTTGGGGGATCGATGGACGGAGGGCTGAGGAACTGGAAGGTTCGAAGGAATCGAAGGCTTTCTCGGACGGCGTGTCTTCTCCTGGAGCGCGATTGGGTTGGGAGACTAAGGAGAAGGAGGTGTGGCCATCCGGTCGCTTGCTGCTGCCCCCGTTGGATGGGGAGAAGGTGGTGGTTATGGACGAGTGGAAAGAGGAGTCTGGGCGTGCGCCTTTGCGAGATGTGGATTCGTGGGTTTCCAATTCTTCGGAAGCGTTCAAGCTCGTGAAATGCTACGAGATAAACACCATTCATCAACGCCTTTCTAAACAACTGGCAGGCAAGCCGTGAGGGGTCACGGAAGAGAGGGGTGACTGACCTCCTGAGAGAAGTTGTTCCCAAATCCAATAGGCATGATTAAACGATAATTCAGACAATTACGATGCACAATATTCGCTGGTGGCCGTACAAGAAACGCGTAATGTCCTTTATGGCAGAGAGAAACGTCGGAGCTGTCAAGGGCGGGTTGGGCGTGTTTGGACGAGTTGAGATCTTGAAAGTTGGGCGAATCGCTGCGTTCAAGATCATCGACGCATCCGCTAGCAACGAGATTATTCAACGAGTGCCATCTAAATTGATCAAGCTTCTGATATTAAGCAATGCTCATCCAAACCGTGTTGTCCTCAAACCGCCTTCCAGAGTTCTGCTTCTGCGTCTTTGTTCTCAACCTTTTGCTCTTTACACTAAAGTTACACTTTATCTGGTGATTCAATACTACAGGTCAAACCACAAGTGCTGTCACGACGCCACAGCCTAGCATCATCCTCACTAGGTAAGTGCACAAGTGTCAACTTCTCCTTGGACGCCTCACATTAGCCTACTCTGCATGAAATGGTGCAACATCCTTAACTCTCTCCCAAAGTTTCTCCATCGCTTCCAAAATCCAGCCATCCAGGGGACCTTTCTCCACCCATTCCAACCCCTCCTCAAGATGGCTCTTCCTACTAGTACCTAGAATGACAGCATCTCCTTTCTCCCCTTTCAGGGCAGAATGATACACAAGCCATCGCGTTGCGACTTCGGAAGCAGTGGGTGAGTTAGGATGCGCTTTGAGCGTTGAGTGAAACTCCTTGAGTGCAGAGAAGTAAGCGGGCTTGTGGAACCAGCTCCTGTATGCTGTTGCCAAACGAGAATCTCCCGCGAATCTGCAATGTTGTTAAGTCCACTGAGGTTGTGCCTTAGAAAGAAGGATCGTACCTTCCTGAAGCGCTCTCGTCCAGGATATGTTTTTCTTGAAAGAAACCACCAGCAGTGGGTGAGTATGCGAAGAAGCTTATGTTGTGCTTTTGAAGCACGGGAAAAAGCTGCGACTCGACATTCCTGCCAACAATTCAGTCACTATCCCCCATACAGTTATGATCTGGGATATACCTCGCCAATCCATTATATTGCCCTTGATATACCGAAACCTTGACGAGATTGTGCTCTTGTGAAAGTCTGATCAACTCCTCGACCTCATCTACATGAAAATTCGACACTCCAAACTGAATCACCATCAGAGAGAGTAAAAAGTGTTACTAGCAACACTTGACAAACTCACCTTCTCAAACTTTCCTTCTTTGTGCAATACATCGATTGCTCTCAATTGTTCGAGAAGAGGTGTTGACCTTTCAGGATGATGCAGATAAAAAGTTCTCACTTTAGAAACATTCAAGCTAATTCCCAACATCAATACATCTCCCACAAGTCATGCGGATAAACTGACCGTTTCAAACTGCTTTCTAAGCTGTTCCTCAAGTTCTCCAAGTTATGGGCATTGGGTAACGCATAGTTAGCCTTGGTGTCTACCTTCCAGCCCTTCTCAGCCGCTTTCCACTGGCCAAGGAGCGCTTCGGAAGAGGTAGGAGCTCCGGGGGCGTAAACGTATGCGGTGTCCTGAGCATTCATCAGCTGCGGACAGTACTTCCAAATTTTTACTGACCACGCTCTTGAAACCTTTGGAAGAATAGAGCGGCAGATTCTCATCGAGGGCATCTAGCGTATTGAGCCAATAAGTTCCCCCAATACTTCCTGCACTCCGTCGTCTTAGCTTAGGGCCGTCTCATCAAAGACATGGCACAACGCACCTCCACCAAATACAATCTCGACAGGAACTTTGCTAGACATTTTACTTCTTTCCTGCTTCTTTCACTTAAGATAAGAACAAAATTAAATTCAACACAGGTACTTTATATGTTATTTGCAACCCTCGGACGCTTACAATGCAACGGCTGACCATTACCTCACTGCGTCCTCCCGCGGGACAGATAGCAAACTAGAAACGTAAACGCTGACCAACCCCAATATTACTGCATGATATTTTCCCATCAGGAGAAGTAGAGAAGAAGAGATATCTCCATGCGAAAGCTTCCACTTGCGCGGCAAACAATTATAGTGTCAGCAAACCGTATTTTGGACGGTAGCCCTATGAGGACCGCGACATGAGAGTGGTTACGGATAACCCATACTTGCGAAGATGTATGACAGGGTGTGGGGTATGGGATAGAGAAAGTCAGCGTCTCGACATTGCACAAGGCGAGGACGGGCAGGATCACAAGGCACACTTCGGTGACAACTCTGTAAATCTGTGCCTGATGACCTAGGCAATATGTCAATAATTTGTAGTGGCGAGGTCTTTTGAATGGCGGAGGATCCTCTTCGAGTTTCTGGATCCTTCCTCTCAGCCATGAAGTTTGCATAAACGGGACAACTGTCTTCTTCGTCTCATCACTCCGAATAAAAGTGAGATATCTGCACGACTCTTTTGGTTATTAATTGAATAGCCATTTCTGCAATTGAAGGGGTCTGCCCTTCAACGCTCCCATACCTCATGCATAAACATGCAACTCACAAGTCCCCTTCTTGAGCCTACTGGCAAATCCTTCTTCATCATTTCTCTCCCGTGGTTCACGTTGACGCTCACCTGCTCGCTTGACTGCTGGAGCTCTCCTTCGCTAATTGGTCTGCTGTTTACAGCGTTAGCTGGTATTAGCCTTTCTCAGCAAATGGAAACCAAATATAAAACTAAGATGATCGTGAGTGCTGCGCGATTTCCTTGTTGCCAATGATTTCCAAATACCCGACCAACAAAAATACAACAACTACTTGATATGCTTCGACTTCGGTAGGATTGGGCCGGGATCCGCGAAAACGGAATCCTTTTGTAGTGTGAGTGTGGAATGCTCAGGCAAGTACTTTCTCTCACCAGCGATGGGTTGTCTTTTCCTCCCGAACTGCTCGAACTGCCTCAAAAGTTCAAAACCCCCCAAAATGTACAATATTGTGTACCAGGTATAATGCCAGAACCGCCTTGATTACGTATTCCCATGCAGATCTTATTAAACTCAGAACGTTCCTTCATACATTCTGGCAGCCAGCCAAGCTGATTTCAATTCAAGCTATTATAGGTTTGTCCCCCTTGGTTCAAATTACCGTTGTCATCCAGAAGAATCCCTTTGAACGCCCCAAAATACCTATGGCGCATATGAAAATAGTCAAAGAAAATAAACATGCTTACGCGTATCTTTCAAGACCAGGGAGATCCTCCAACCAAGGGATCATGGTGTTTAAAAACGTTGTAGTGTCGGCTGGTGTCGCACCCCAACCGGCCCACTAAAATGCTCTTAAGTTAACTTTGTCTGCGATGAGGTAAATGCCCACCTCGGTCATCCAGCACTTCCTGGGTGCATAGTGCGTGACAGTATCGTTGATGTAACCTTGAAAGTATCCTACGTTCCACGCCTGGTCATAGATGCTGGTATGAGGCAGTTTATAATCATTATCAATGAATCAAATGTACGGGACCGCTTACTGGAAAGCAATGACATCTATAGTGCAGCCAGTGCAGGCGGCAAGGAATCTGTCAAGCCAATCCTTTCCCGTTGGTGGGCCACCATCTGCAGAATTTATTTGAGGTCTCTCCGGAAGACTTCGAAATCGAATCAAGTAGACGCACTGGTCACAGCTGGAGAGACAAGCTTGACTCTTCCAGCATAAGGTTGCATGTACTTCCGCCACGCTTTGCCTTATATCAGCTCAATAGCCAATAGGTCTTACTGTACAGCACCTGTGACCGCTCGATCAACGTCCATATTAGCCTGTTAGTTTTGTTGTCAGGTTCCGCTTATAAGGAAAGAATGACGGTACTTGTTCCGCCAAATCCGGTTCATTAAAGCTGTGCGAATTTCAGACACAGTTTACAATGAAGCACGCAGAGAAGGAACAAACTCACGCAAGGAGATGTGTCGCACCAGCCGCGATTGCCTTTTCGACATTTGCCTGCCACTCGGCGAGAGGCGGAGCATCATTCCAAATCATGGGGATAAACTGCTTTCCAGTCAAACCGGAGGGAATTGCAGAACCCCTTGGTGTTCCTTTCAGTCAGTCCCACGTTCGACGTAAGCAGAGTTAGCTAACCAGTTGTAGGCCCATTTTACACTGTTTGCATCAATCAGGCTCTGAACCTTTGCTTCAAAGATGAAATCACTCACGACGAACCAAATTTGTTCGCAAGAGCAACTTCATTGAAAGATATTCCCTTCTTTCCCGATCCTTGTCGTTTTTCCACCTCTATGGGGTTTGCCGCAGTTGTAGCGATAGAGACTGCAGTGAAAAAAAAAAAAAAAAAAAAAAAAAAGAGAGAGAGGAGGTGGTCCTCTTATGATCTATCCGGGCAGAGGAGCCTCATGCAGCTCTCACGCTGCTACCTTCTAATCGATTGATCATGAATCTCAATCAATCTCTGGCATTTTTGTCCACCGCGCTCAACGTCGCGTTAGCCTCTTTGGAACGAACTCACTCGCACTTCACAGGCACAAGCTCTTGCACATCGATCAGACGGTCCAGCGGGGCGACCATAAGTCTCGGGAGCACTCGAGGCGTTTGAGACTTGAGGATCCTCCGTCCTGCCTCGCTTATTCGCCCTTCCGGCGCCACTTGGACAATCGTTGTAGTGCAATCATCGATTGCTGCCTCACGTCGTTATCGATGACCCTGTCATTTGATAACCGTCAACTATGCCAACTTTCGTTTCCATTCCATTTGCTGTGATGCGGGCAACGATGTCGGCAACAGCAAATCAGTTCACATGCCTCGCATACCTGTGGTAGTGTCATAGCTGACCTTTTCATCGATGCATCCACGATAATATAGATGATGGACGTTTTAGCCTCGTATTCAACTTTATCCTTATCCGACATACGAGAACAGAGAGATCATTGTTCATCGCCCCAAAAGATTGGACAACCGCGGTGAATCAAGCGAATGTACCATTCGAATTAGATTCCATCAGTCTTCAGTACTTCAGTCTTCTTCCACTTCCAGAGTCCAAAAGACCTTACAATCAAGGACAGTACTATCTGACAGAGCACTGCCATCAGAATGCCTGAGGCACATTGTGAAGAGATTCTTCAACAGCATGTGGTCAATGGTCGCATCGATTTCTGATTCCCGACATTCTCTGCTGCTCCATACTACACCACCACAAATAGCAAAAAGATCCCGTTAGTCTACTTTCCGTCCACCTCGCTCCTACACGAGTGTGTCATGGTAGACCATGTGTTAGTCCCACCAAGCTAAGGAATCCACAAGGTAGCATTATTCACTCAAGGATTTGCTGGCATAGATTCTCGTTGGGCTTCTTTCTGTGCAGTGAACGGTCGAGGTGACAGAGACAACGTTGCCGAGTTCTGCACCACCACATAAAAGGCGAGGAAAATAAATGAGCTGTGTCTTCAGGAAATTCCTCCGTTGTCATTAGGAAGTCACCTCAAGCCATGTTGACCGTTCAATCCACTGTTCTGCTGCTTGCCTCTGTTGGCTTGTCCCAAGCTTGGTTTAGGTATGTTTTGGTGGTTGCTGAATTTACTTCGCAAGGCCAACACTGCGGTGACAGGGTTAGTTGCGTCGGCAATCTGCTGGAAGCTCGTGTCGATCCCGTAGTTTCAGTGAGCATTTAGAAAACATATGTTCTCGGAGGCAGGTGCTGACTTTTTTGTAGCCTGGAAGTATGTTATTCTATATCCTGCTTAAAGCTTGGACGACAGCGCTGAGATGATCTCCTATAGTTGCTCCTACGCAACATGTGAGGATATATTCATGTTGATTTCTCACTGCTGACAATGATATGTGGCAAGACTCATACGATTCAAGGAGCGAAGAGTAAGCTCTCCGTCTTGTGGACATCTTGCTTGACGCCACAGTAGACTTTCGCTCGAACTCTACCTACGACACTTTGAGAGCATCTTCCTGCAGTAATTGCCTGGTGAGCTCCTCCTCTTCAGTGACGACGTCGAATCGAATTGAGGTGCTCAGGTTGTTCCGCAAGATTTTTCAAATTATTGGTTTGTATGTTCCAATGTCCTGTCACTTGCTGATATGAAGCTTGCAGGTTTCCCAAATTATACTTTATCGATCCTAAAGGTGGATTCGACCGAGTGCCCGATGGAGGGTAAGCACTTCACTCTCCATTTTAGTACTGGAACCGTTAAACGTGGGTGGAAGGCTCCTTGTTTACTACCAGGCAAGACGCCTCCCTTTCAGCATATTGTCTTATTCTTTGAGCCTAGAATCGAGGAGACGCTGACCCGTCGAACGGTGGGCCTGGATTGAAGGCGTTCCCAAAAGGTCGGTCCTGTCTTCTTAATTCTTCATAGAGAACTGACGGCGTCCAATGAGGTTTCAAAATGAGATCTGGAAATCCTACTCGCAGGGCTAGGAAATACCCTGACAGCGACACGACTCAAGCTGGACTGGCAGACAGAGCGACTTTCCACAGCTGTATCGGAGGAACGCACCAAGGTGACACTTGGGGCTTCCCTGCTGGCAACTGTCCTGGAGGTCAGTCTGATGTTCGAGAGATTCTGATCGTGGATCCTGACGATGGATCATCTACACTACTACCTGTATAGGATTGAACTCACGGTCCGTTCTTGCCACTTTGAGTGACCTGCTCTAACGTCTCCTTCCTCTCATTTCAAAGGGTTCATGTCAGTCTCCTTTTTACTTTTTCAAACTAATCGCACTCATCGCTTGTGCTATATCTATCAGATGCCTGTACGTCCTTCTCTTCATCTCAGTGTTCACAGCTAAGCGGTTCGCTCAGGCTTGCTGGGATGGGAAAAATGTGGCGCCACTTGACAATTCCCACGTCGCCTACTTGTCTCAAATAGATAACGGTATGTTCATGTCTTTCTCGCCTTGCTTGATTTGATTGTTCGAAGGAAAATGTCCCGATACGCATCCTGTCCCCCTCATGAAGGTCAGTTCTCTTGCTGTCGTACTTTGTTAGTCTGATGTTTTTACGCAGTTGTTTTACGAAGGCACAATATTCTTACTCTTGCGAGAACGATTTTATGGCTAATTTCTGTGCAGTTACCTGGGATATCGACTCCTTTGTCAAGAGTGGAAGGTGGGATGGAAACGGATTCCCCTTCACGTACGCCTCTTCTCTTCTATTTAATCGCTTCTATCCAACTGACATCTGTGATACAACAGGCTGGCGTGAGTGCTTTTGTTGTCCAATAGTGATTCTACTCAGCCATGTCCAACGGGATAGTCCAGGTGATCCGTGAGTGGTGTCCTCCGCTTAGGCAGCAAGCGACTGACGAGTTGAACTGCTGGAAAGAACTGGTTACGGGTGAGTTTTGGTATTAACCATTGATTTCCATCGCTGAACGAAGCATAGATGGCACGCTGACTTTCAGGTACCCTTTTCCAAATCTTTTGGCAGTGCACTGAAAGATTCGGGACAACACAGAACGGCTGGGACTTGACCGCTCTTCAAAACGCAATCGACCACTGCAACAGCACTCCCGAGCAGAAGGACGGCAAAACCGAATACTGTCCTTACCTGACAGTCATTCCGAGGGAGACGGCCGATCTCTGCAGGGCCACTGCTGAATATTCAGAAAACGTTCAAGGGCCTTTCGCAAGGTGAGTCGTTTGGGTCCGTTGATTTGGAGGCAAGCTCATTTGTGTTTGAACAAAGGCTCCCGGGATGCAACCCTCTTCAATATGGACCTGGAGACGTTACTTTGTACACGGCAGCGAACTGCCCCATCTGAATGAATGTTTTGATGTCTGAAGCTTCAGATTCGATTCGTGATGTGATGACGATGTGGAATGCTTTGTCTGGGTCTCCAAAATCGAATAGGAGAAAATGCAGCTGAATGAAATACAATCTTTCTGTCTTTTCATCTTTCTTCGTCAATCGCAGTAGACATTCTTCTCTAAATTCGATACATTGGCGACTTCGCCGACCATAACAACCATAACTGGCAACTTCACCATACCCCTTTTCCTTATATACCATCTACCAAATGATGGAGCACGTAGTCTAAAATCCGAGATCCTCGTCTGCCTCCTCCTCATCCCAGTCGTCCTCCTTCTCCATCGTATACTCCACACTCCACGGCTTCAACTCCCTCACCTTTTCCCTTTCCCTCTCCTGCTCCTCGCTTCTCGAATGAATATCGAACGTCGTCCCACCCTCATGCCCACCGAATCCAGTCGCGTTAACCTTTGGCTCTGCTGTGGCTACTTTTGGTGGTAGAGGAACCGGTTGGGATGAGGAAAGGAGCAGAAGGTGGCGAATAACGAGGGGTGTACGGTTAGGTAGACGTGAGAAGAGCTCGATGATCGCTTCTCCTTCTTCATCCGCATCGTCTTCGTATGACACTTGCATCTTCGGAAGTAGGTCCCATATCCTCACGTCGTCCTCAGAGACGCTGTAGCGTTGTAGGATCTCTTCTAAGGCTTGAGGATGGTGCAGATGGACGTGGAGGACTGAATGGGCGGTTGTGGGATGAAGGAGGAGTGCGAGGAGCTGCGGAGGAGGAGGAAGGAGGAAGAGGACAGTCGTTTTTTCGTTTGAGGAGAGGAGGGAAGAGAGATGCTTGTACGCTTTTGGGAGGGAGGTGGGAAGAGAAGTACCTGGATTGACGGACTGGAAACGACCGGAGAAGTGGTGGAGGGTCCGTTGGAGGGTGTGCGTGGGAGAGCAAGTTAGCACGGTGAGAGCATGTGGGGTAGTGAGGACGTCCATTGCACTGCAAATTAGTTCAATCTGTTTCTCCTACTGAAGACATTGCGAACATCCGTCCCAGTCAGTTTCGAGGACGCAACTCTAGATTATGCAGCTCCTTGCTGGAGCATCTCCCACATCTCAGTTAAGAGCAGGGAAGCTCTGAACAATAGTTGTTCATGAACGCAGTATATTATCAAATTGCATGCAATCAAGCAAGTCGGCAGACAGCAGAGAAGCATCACACAAAGATAGCTCTGAGGCACATCCAATTTCCTCTCTCTGCGCATCACGCGACAAGAAGGACGGCATCAGGCTTACAGACTCTCCCCAAGGAATTCATTCATACATAGAGACGTACCCTCGCAGATAACCTCTCCCTTTGACACTTTGATTCCTCGACTCCAAGCACAGAACGCAGCAAGTACCCACTCTTCAGTAATATCAAAGCCTCAGTCAGCTTCAGTGCCTCGACGCCCTCCTGATCTGATCGAGCGTCAAAATCTCAGCCAATCGGCCGGGATTGCGCCGCCACCGGCCACCGGACAGCCGGAGTTGTTGACCGGGTGGCACAAGTCCGCATACAAGGGGACGAACAGAACGCGTCTGAGCAGAATCACAGAACGCGTCTGAGCAGAATCACGTCGTCGAAACCTGTAACTTCTTCCTGCAGGCCAAATCATCAAATAGATCGCACCCTGTCAGCGCTCGTCCTGCAGACGCTCAGGTCACGGCGAAAAGGACTTGCGAAAAGGTCACAAAGGTCGCCCAGGAACACAGCGTACAGGGGAAAGTCCGGATCCCTCAGTGGGGCGGCTCTTGTGAAAGTCTAGCAACGACCACCTCTTCGACGATTTCTCTTCTGTTCTGTGATTTCGAAGTTGTGTCGTCTCGAAAAGCTCGGATTGTGGCAGTCAAGGAACAAAGCATCCGAAGAGTGGACCATTTCGGCGCTTGTTTCATTCTACTTCGGTGTTTACTCCCAGATCGCTTTATTCCTCCCTGTGCAGAAGGAGCATCCAAGATTCCCGTTCGAGGAGCAGAGCCGTTCATCAGGATAAAAAGCGCATATCTCCTATTTTCCCACTTTTCTTGCCTCCACCTCTCCCTTCACTATCCAGCAACGTCGAGCTCAAACTACCGTTGCAAGATTCGAAACCATGAACCACTATACAGCCGCCGCCTGTCGTCGTCCTGATACGACCTCGCCAGATATTGGCAACCATTACCCTCACTACGCCCATCACAACGTAGCCCCAGCACCAATGTATCATGTAGGTGACCCACATTCGCAGTTCAAGCGATTCTCGACGGGTCACGACGATGCCACGACCCGGGTCGAATGGGAGCTCGCCACCCAAAAGAATTCGATCGAAGAGCTCAAGAAGGAGCAACTGGCGATTAAGAAGGAGTTGAACGATGTGGGAGGAGACCTCAAGCTGGTGTTGGAGCTCGTCAAGAGCTTGAAGACGCCTTCTAGGGTACTAGGTTAGTGCTTTGCCTTCCCACTCGTTCCCACTCTCCAAAGCTCCATCGCCTCCGCTTCTTCGATTGTAGAGGGACTCAACGTCGATCTCGCAGAACCCACACCGCCAGTCACTGGATGCCTCTTCCAATTCTCAATCAATCGCACTGAGCTCGTCTCCATCATTATCTCCTTCAATCCCGCCGCGCTCAAGGCTGTAGATCATTTCAAGCGGCTCATTCAACAAAAGAAATACGTGGGCGCAAGACTTTTCACCGCCGTCGACACCGACACAGTCGCCAGGTGCTACTTTGAAGATCCAACCCATCAATTGTGGGCAGAAGACGAACTGTTGGATGAACCGGAGGAACAAAAGTTTGACAGGAATAGGGGGAAGGTTTACCTTGTTTCCATCAGAGGAAGACTGAGGGGGAACGACTTTTATATTCCCCTTGTCAATTCAAACACAAAATGCTCCAGAGGTAAGCCTGCCTTCCATCACCCAGCATCATGAGAGGGTGTTGATGCATATTTCCCTAGTGCTTGTAGGAGAGGTCAAGAGCGGTCTGCATTACATGGACATGTTTCGCGACCGAATAAAACGCGATGCATTCTACGTCGTCGACACCCAACTTTGTTAACCGTCCGTCCTCCTCTCCGTTCAACAACCAACCGACCAGCCAAACGTGCCACGTTCAGGTGCGATGGGCTCAGATTTGTGATTTCAGTACAATTGTTCGATTAGTCAACATTCAGCATACCCACATACCTACCTATCACGATCAGACTCATATAAACCCTCTTTGTTCTGTCCAAGCTCATGTTCAAATTCTCCTACACCTTTCGTTTCCACTCTTATTGGTCTCTTCCCTGCTCATTCCTCATTTCAATGGGACAACGTTCTGAAAACAATAAGCCGTCAAGGCCAGTTCGTACTTGCGATATCCGTTACACATGCAGAGATACTTTGCAATTCGAAAACGAATGCTGCATATTTACAAGTCCACTTATTTCAACTTCACCCCTTCACATAAGAGCCAGACCATCCTTCATTCCAGCGTGCTTGTTCCCCCCCAAACAGCCCACATCCTCCTAACCGTTGTTCTCTTCACCTCCAACCTAGTCTGTGTACCCTCCAAAGTCCTCACGTCCTCCAAAAACATCCTCTTCAGTCTCGCATCCTTCGGGAACGCTTTGGAATTTGCAAACTTGCGGAGGAGGTCTAACGAGACTAGGAGGTTTCCAGCGAGTAGATCGAGGTCCTCTCCTTCTCTTCCTTCAGAGGATCGAGAGGATCCAGAAGCTCCAGAAGGTTCAGAGGATTCAGACGAAGAAGTGAGTAGCACGTCGATGTACCTAAGTCTCTCGAGCGCTCTCACCCTCTCATGCCGCTTACTTCGTCCAGAACCAGTGAAGGCGCTGCGTGCCCAGAGACCGGAGAGGTAGAGGATCATCATGCTGGGAGCGACGCCGACGAAACCGAAGGTGAGCTGTTGGGATCGGAGCATCTTTTGGATTCCGTCCATCGCCAGAGCTACGTCCACTTTCACTTTCTGGACTTGGATGAGGAGCGTGCGGATGAGCGAGCCTGAAACTGCACTTCGGAGAGGTTTCTATGCACGATGCTCACTCAGTGACGGGCCGGAGAAAGGTAAGGATGGAAGGGCAGGACAGACCTTGATATCCTTCTCCCAAGCGGTCAAGACCGTCGTGATATCTCCCTCCTTAACTTTCCTCCCAATCTCATCCAATTCCGACTGAGACACGTTATAATTCTCCCTCGCGAAATCAACCACCATCCGATTCAAACTATCCAGGTCGCTTTTCAAGCTGTCTCCTCCCATCAACGTTAGCCCATGTTCCTCTCCGCCCCTGATAGTGCCTAATATGTCCTTGACGGGCTGAACGACCCACCCCCACACGAATCCTTCGACCGTTTCCCTCGCATTCAAGTACCACTCTCTGATCTCTGCCTTCCGATTGAACACATACTTTATTCCGAAGAAGA
Source organism: Atractiella rhizophila (assembly GCA_021432655.1). Classification (NCBI taxonomy): domain Eukaryota; kingdom Fungi; phylum Basidiomycota; class Atractiellomycetes; order Atractiellales; family Hoehnelomycetaceae; genus Atractiella; species Atractiella rhizophila. The sequence continues at coordinate 76,530 of MU271261.1, forward strand.
GGGCTACAGGACCAAGAACAAGGGCAGGCCAGGTACGGGACATGAAAGAAGGGCGGGAGAGGGAGTTGAGTTCGGAGGATGTGAACTGGGTGTGGGATGGGAAACGGCGAGATAAAAGCTGGAGTAAACGTCCTTGGATGTTCTCTCCAGCCGCCGACGCTGACGGAGGGTAAATAGCCTTCGACTTCCCCTTCAACTCCATCGAACTAGTAGCCAGATTCCGATCTAGCACTTCAACCGCTTCAGACAGCATATCCTGCAGTCTAGTCCTAGATATCGACGCCTCATTCTGCACCAAGCCGTCTAAAATCCTCGCCTTCTCCCTCGCCAACACTCCCAGCTTAGTCGCCAACACGTCCTTTGCTCTCTTGAGTTCCTCCCGTTTAGCCTTCGCTTCTTGACGAGTAAGAGTGAGGGGAGAGATGGCGAGGAAGAGAATGGAGCGGGTGGAGGTCGGCTGGGAGGAGGTACGGGAGAGATGAGGGAAGAGAGAGGTGAGCAGGATGGAGGGTGGGAGTGCGTGACGGATGTCGGTCAGTGACGGTAGGTGTGTACGACCGTTGGAGAAGAGCGGGGTGGTGTGGAGACGTAGACGTTGTTGTAATGTTTGCAAAGTTCGAAGGAGACGTGCTGGTAGAGCTATAGTCGCACATCAGCATATTCTCTGTGGACCCTTAGAGAAGAAATTCAAGTAATGTGCTGAGTACTGAGCTTGCAGTCCCAGGATTAGGAGAGCAGAGAGCGCAGGAGCAGGCAAGAGAACGGGTTCAAATTGTTGCGTCATAGAAATTTTCTTTTGATGGTGGATGGTGGGAAGCGGACGCAGTAAATTCAACCACCCAAGGCTGATTCTCGTGAAGTATATCGCTACAACCGCACTCCTGCGCTACCTCAGATAAAAAATGAGATACAAGACTAACTTTGGATCAAGTACGTAACACGGTCATAAGGGTCACCCTCAACCACTCTCCAATAGTCTAGCTCATTTTCATATCTTCCCGCCTCCTGCAAGAGCATATGCATAGCGACTCCATATGCTCCAGTCACCACTTGTGCGAGCAGCAGCAACTCTTCAGCCTCTACCTCTTGCTGGATGCCAATCTCCAGATCCCCCTTTTCTGCTTCGGCATCCAGAAAGGTATCTCTAATTATCTTGAGGAGGTTCTCTCTGGTGGGCAAACGGGAAGAGGAAGCGAGGTTGAGCGCCTTGATGCCTGCTTGCGCGCGAGAAGTAGCCTGTGAGCGAAAGGTGACCGCCTGCGACCTGGGTGCCAGAGAAGGCGATGGGGCGTTGAGCAAAGCTTGGGACACAACGTCAAGGGACGAAGCAGTGAATCTGGTGCTCTCTGAGGCAAACGACGCCATTTTCCTCTCTCCTTCTCTTCGTTTTCTTTCGTCTTGGTTTGGTCGGATGCAGACACGTGATATTTGATCATCAACTACAATCATCAACGCTTCTTCTTTCCAAGCAGCGACATCTACTTCTGGGTCTGGGTCAAGGTAAATATCTCAAATCATTAGCAGCGCTGCGTGGAAATTGAGTGCACTTCTCTGTTCACAGAAAGCTTAACTCGATTTCTAATACAAGAACGCCAGCTCCTCTGCACTTTCGAAGCAACAAATCAATCAGCTTACACATTCGTCGCGTCGTCAAAACATCGTAGGCCTCCTGAAGGCTACTAGAATATCATGGAACACATCAATGGCGACGGCTCCAATGCGGCGGACAGCACTACGGATCCAACCACCTCCAACGCGCCGACGAACCTGAACACAACAACCGCGACCTCTTCAACCCAAGCACCAGCACGCTCTATCTCGAATGGAGATGTATCAGATATTGCCGAGGATGTTCCTACAAAACGAACAATAAAGGGCCTTACTATACCCCAAAGGGAGCTTTCTGCCTCTTCATCTGCATCCACATCCACGTCCACAGCCGCACGTCCTTCCTCTGTCGCGAGTGGTCCCATCCCTGGCCTCTCAGCTATTTTCCCCGCTCCAGTCCCAGCGAGATCTCGTCCGCCTTCGAATGGTAGCGAGACCAACGCCCATCGCAACTCCAACGGCAGCGTCGTATCAACACCAAACGGACACCGTACTCCGACGACTTCCACTGGAGCCAAGCAGGATAGTTCGTTAGGCATACAATCATATCCCAATGTGGCCACCGGTGGCATTGCTTCGTACCCTGCTCCCGCTTCGGTACAACCTTCGCAGGACGCGTCTTCATCGGAGGAAGAGACGGTGCCCATGGTCGCCACGCGGAGTAGGCGAACGAACGCAGGGACGAAGATGGCGGCACTGATTTCGAAGATTGGAGAAATGGAGGAGGAGGAAATGTTTGCTGAGGTGGCTGGAGATGGAGATTTTGCGATCAAAGAGGGAAAGGAGGAGGGAGACGAGTTTGATTCGGATTTTGGGAGTACGAGTGAGAGCGGGGAGGATGAGGATGAGGGTGAGAAGGGGATTAGGGAGGAGGAGAAGGAGGAGAGGAGGGTGCGTCTCTTGCTTATCTCATCTGTGATGTGATTTGCTGAGGCATAGCAGGCGAAGAGAGCAAAGAACCAATTCACCCCTTTCGTCAAAACGACCAAAACGAAACAGCAGAGGCTCATCAGATCGGTACTTAAGCGTTCCCAGTCCTCAGCAACTCCAGCGCCGGATGGGGATGGGACTGGTACTGAGGATGGGGAGGAGCGGCCGAGGAAGAAGCAGAAAGTGGCCTTCGCCGCTGGTGGCGATGTGGACGATGGGGAAGGAACTGAAACCTTGAGTGGGGCTGCTGAGTGGGAGGATGGGCGGAGGACCAAGAGCACTAGAACGGCGGCGTTGAAGTACATCAATGAGGTAGAAGCTAGGGCGGAAAAGGAAAAGGAACGGCTGGTACGCCTCCCTTTTGTTCTCTTTCACATCCCCTTTAGATGAACTGACACGCAACATAGGAGAAAATTCAAGAGCGCATGAACAAATCGAAAGCTACGAAGCAAGCGACTAAAGTAAAAGCTTTGACACAAGCGGATCTAATAGCTCAAGCTCTCGAAATTGAAGAATTGAACAAAGCGTCACTGGTCGACTTCTACGCGCGTGAAGATGAGCGGAGGGAGTTGGAGCGAAAGAAGCAGAAGAGGACAGAGGTTGAAGGCTCTCGAATCGTCTGGAGAAGCTTCATCGATCCAGCTGCCGAATCGAGACGAGCTGCCATCGAGGAAGTTCGAGGTCCGAGGCTCAAAAACCTCAGCACACCAGCGCCGACGACTGCTGTCGGACAGTCCCCAAAATTCGGAGGCAGTAGAAACGTAATCATCCTCAGAGATTTTACTGGCTCTAAAACGCAAGAAATGACCGCTGTCTTTGGTGATCATTCTGACTGGGGAGCCGGAGCGAAACCTGGTCCCAATCGTGCAAGGGTCGTGCCACCAGGTTCGTCCACAATTCTCTTATTTGTAAGCGGGTTTAACAGGTGTTCTGCAGTTCGAAAGGCTGCTATATGCGCAATAACCGGTGCTCCTGCCAGATACAAAGATCCTCTCACTGGCCTTCCCTACTCGTCCATACAATCATACAAGACAATTAGAGCGTTATCCCAACACCAGTTTGCCTGGTCAAACGATCTGAACACCTACACTGGTCGTTATGGAGAAGGTCTCAGGGATGAAGTGGGACCTCCAGCGATGAATGACGCTCCACCTGAATACTACATCTCACGCACACGTACGGAAAGCCAGGACGGTGTTGTTGTTGGATCAACTTCAAGGTTGGACGAGGGGAAGAAGGAGAAGGAAGATAAATCTAAGAAAAAGAAGGAAGGCTCTAAGAAGCGGTCACGGCCGAGAACGTCGACTGTGAAAGAGGGAGGAAGCGCGAAGAGGAGGAAGAAAAATGAACTCGGTGAAGAAGGGAAGGAAGGATCGCAAAAGCCTCAAATTGTCGAGAAGCAACATCCTCGAACTGGAGTCCCACCACCCGCCGCTCCACATCAATCTTCCCAGTCAAACGGTCAAGAATCAACTATAGCAATACCTCCGGATCCTGTAAACTCTGATCCTTCGTCACCTTCTGTACTGGCTCCAGCTCCGAAGATACCCACTGTTTCGCAACCTGCGACAAAGGCCCAAGTCAGTTCACACCATGACCGTGTAGATCCTCCTTCTAGCGACCTTTCAAACCGTCCACCGCCTCCTGCTGCTCTGGTTGAAACAGTGGTTCCACTTGTTGCTCCCTCTAGTTTGACATCAGCTACAGTTGCGGCTTCCTCGTCAGGACAGTCGTCAGGATCGCAACCTACGCGACGCACAGCTAACTCATCTTCAGCGATCGATTCTGATGTGCAGCCTTCTGGGTCATCCCTACTCATGGACGTCAAAACCGTTCTTCCCGAAACGACTGTCCAGACTGAAGTCGAATGCGTTAACAGCGACATCCCCGACGCAGATTCCAAGCCGAGTGTACCACCAAATCTACCACGATTCTTGGTGCCACAGAATCAGTTCCACACCTGAAGGATCAGGTCTCCAAGGTATCGATGGCTCAACCAGTTTCTTCAACTGTTCAGGAAACTGGCGTCTAGTCCATCGTTCTCCTTTTCACTCCATAACCTCCCAGACTGGTCATTTTACCTCAGACATCTGCAATGGCATTCATTACCTGTATGCAGAAATGATACTTCCCTACGATCCTTTGTCATAATCACCGATTGACGATTCGGAAAAGGTCCCTCCCAGTGTAAGATGTATACGAGGACCATGCTTACACAAAGTAGTCGGGCAGTGTTTCTGTCGGAGTAAGCAGGTCAGGCTTCAGTCGACCAAGTCGGCTGCATTCTCACTACCTGCGCGACAAATATTCTCTTCATTCTACTCTCCGACTGCACCTTTGACCTAACGCGGTTTAGCGACGATTGCACAGAGAATTCACGACAATGCAATTAGGGTATTCCAGGAGACTAACATTATACCGCTCCTCAGTACACAATTAGACGCACTATTGCAAATAGGATATTGATGATTACTCCGAGCACGATACCATTCTGCCATCACACTTCAGCTCCAGCGGATGTACACTGAAAAGAAAATACGTACCTGCAGTCGAGTGGAGAAGATACCGTGTCTGAAGAAAAGTATGGGGAGGAAAGGTATGAAAAAGCCAAGTGTTGAGCCCCAAAGAATGGATGTATACGCTCCTTGCGAAGTTTCCTGATTCAGATCTTGATTGGAAGAGAAAGAATCTAGCCATTGTTCCTCTACACAAGGAGTAAGTTAGAAGCAGCATCAATTCAGTAAGAACAATGACAAACCTAAAGCTCGGGCCGTTTCCTCATCATCTTCGGCTGCCCCATCTAACCCATTCTTTAAGATTAGCGAAATTAAAGCGGATAAGGATAACCTGCCTATCTCCTGCCCTCGGGCCCTTCTGAAATCTCGCCGCATACTATCAATATCTTCTTCAGAAAAACCCGCTTCCCGCAATCGGTCAAACCCAAGCATAGGCGGTATTTGTTGTCCATCCCGTTCTCGCCGCTCCAGTTCCTCAGTGGCGCGCTCTGTATCTTCTCCGACAACTCCTTCAGCCAAAGCCGCATTGATCTCAGACGGAGACATCTTTTCTCCGATAGAACAATGCAACCATATAGTTTCTTCCGCTTGCTGCACCGACTCTTTCCCTTTCCCTTTTTTCTTCCCTTTTCCACTTGACGGGTCTCGGTCTTCGTTAGGGGGAATACCCAGCCATGTCGAGACGTTGTCCGTTGTTGCATTGACAGCATTGACGATTGTAGATGAGGAGCCAAGCTTGGTGTTGTGGTGTGAAAGGAGCGAAGATGTCCATGTTACAAGATGTATTGCGTCGGAAAGGATACGCCCATGATGGATGAGACGTAGGTTATAATGCTGCAAGGCAGGACGAAGGAGACGAATCTGCAACAGAACAAAGAGTCAATACTGGGCAATATACCTTTCAAACCGTCCACCGCCTCCAGCTGCTCTGGTTGAAGCAGTGGTTCCACCTGTTGCACCCTCTGGTTTGACACCAGCCACAGTTGCAGCTTCCTCGTCAGGACAATCGCCAGTCTCGCAACCTACGGGAGGCACAGCTAACTTAGCTTCAGCGATCGATTCTAATGTGCAGCCTTCTGGGTCTTCCCTACCCATCGACGCCACAACCGTTCTTCCCGAAACTATTGTCCAGACTGAACTCGAAAGCTTTGACGGCGACATTCCCATCGTGGATTTCAAGTCAAATGTACCACCAGATCCACCAACGATTCTCAGTTCCACAGAATCAGTTCCACATCCGAAGGATCAGGTCGCGAACGTATCGATACCCCAACCAGTTTCTTCAGCTGTTCAGGAAACTGGCCTCTAGTCCTTCGTTCTCCTTTTCACTCCATGACCTCCCAGGCTGGTCATTTTACCTCAGACATCTGCAATGGCATTACCTGTATGCAGAAATGATACTTCCCTACGATCCTTTCCCAACATTGTCATAATCACCGATTGAGGATTCGGAAAAGGTCCCTTCCAGTGTAAGAGGTATACGAGGACCATGCTTACACAAAGTAATCGGGCACTGTTTCTGTCGGAGTAAGCAGGTCATGCTTCAGTCGACCAAGTTGGCTGCATTCTCACTGCCTGCGCGACAAATATTCTCTTCATTCTACTCCGACTGCACCTTTGTGGAATCATGCTTTGACCTAACGCGGTTTAGCGATGATTGCACAGTGAATTCACGACAATGCAATTAGGGTATTCCAGGAGACTAACATTATACCGCTCCTCAGTACACAATTAGACGCACTATTGCAAATAGGATATTGATGATTACTCCGAGCACGATACCATTCTGCCATCACACTTCAGCTCCAGCGGATGTACACTGAAAAGAAAATACGTACCTGCAGTCGAGTGGAGAAGATACCGTGTCTGAAGAAAAGTATGGGGAGGAAAGGTATGAAAAAGCCAAGTGTTGAGCCCCAAAGAATGGATGTATACGCTCCTTGCGAAGTTTCCTGATTCAGATCTTGATTGGAAGAGAAAGAATCTAGCCATTGTTCCTCTACACAAGGAGTAAGTTAGAAGCAGCATCAATTCAGTAAGAACAATGACAAACCTAAAGCTCGGGCCGTTTCCTCATCATCTTCGGCTGCCCCATCTAACCCATTCTTTAAGATTAGCGAAATTAAAGCGGATAAGGATAACCTGCCTATCTCCTGCCCTCGGGCCCTTCTGAAATCTCGCCGCATACTATCAATATCTTCTTCAGAAAAACCCGCTTCCCGCAATCGGTCAAACCCAAGCATAGGCGGTATTTGTTGTCCATCCCGTTCTCGCCGCTCCAGTTCCTCAGTGGCGCGCTCTGTATCTTCTCCGACAACTCCTTCAGCCAAAGCCGCATTGATCTCAGACGGAGACATCTTTTCTCCGATAGAACAATGCAACCATATAGTTTCTTCCGCTTGCTGCACCGACTCTTTCCCTTTCCCTTTTTTCTTCCCTTTTCCACTTGACGGGTCTCGGTCTTCGTTAGGGGGAATACCCAGCCATGTCGAGACGTTGTCCGTTGTTGCATTGACAGCATTGACGATTGTAGATGAGGAGCCAAGCTTGGTGTTGTGGTGTGAAAGGAGCGAAGATGTCCATGTTACAAGATGTATTGCGTCGGAAAGGATACGCCCATGATGGATGAGACGTAGGTTATAATGCTGCAAGGCAGGACGAAGGAGACGAATCTGCAACAGAACAAAGAGTCAATACTGGGCAATATGTCAATGCAGTGAGCTTTGAATGCAGAGCTTTGGGAAATATCAAAACTTCCCAAACATCAACACCACTGTGCCTTCGTACATACACAGCTCAAGTACCAAGGCAGGGCTGCCACTCTAACAAAGCAGCAAGCAGCAACCTCCGCTCCCATGGACTACCGGGATAATAACAGTATGACGAGAACCTTACCCGCCGCTTCACATCCCTAACCCTTTCCTTAGCTCCCACCCAGAGATCCAACACATCGTCTGGAGGCTTGGTGTTCTCACTTCCATCTGCTTCAACAATCCCAGCAAAGCGAATATTGAACGAAAGTCCTTGAGAGTCGCTAGGTGAAGGTGTTCGAATAGGAGAAGGCGTGTACTGTGATTGGGAGGAAGACATTGCCTTTGTAAATCTTCTACGCTTTGAAGGTGCTGCCTGTGACTCCGTCTCTTTC